>JAHREE010149573.1:106219-145543 GCA_033628505.1 Tringa tobata | reverse complement strand
GAATGTCTCCAGAGAAGGAGACTCCACCACCTCCCTGGGCAGCCTCTTCCAGGGCTCTGCCACCCTCACAGGAAAGAAGTTCCTCCTCAGATTTAGGTGGAACTTCTTACATTCAAGTTTGGGCCCATTCCCTCTTGTCCTGTCCCTGGGCACCACTGAAAAAAGACCAGCCCCATCCTCCTGACACCCTCCCTTTAAGTATTGATAAGCATTGATCAGTTCCCCCCTCAGCCTTCTCTTCTCCAGACTAAAAAGACCCAAGTCCCTCAGCCTCCTCTTACAAGAGAGATGCTCCAGGCCCCAATCACTACATTCTTTATTTTATAGTAAGGAATGTACAGCTATGTCCTCACGACAACGCAACCACTGAGTGCTCACACGCAGCCTCCACCCGAGCAGCAAATGTTTTGGGGAGAAACACCCACACTCCCCAGGGAGCTGCTCCGGAGACAACTCCGGCTGCAAACCATCCCATCCCTCCTTCCAGCACAAGCAGTTCTCACAACTGAGAGCTCCTGGAAAAAAAAAAATTGTACCAATCCGTATCTCATCCTCACAGCAAAACAGGACAAAAATCACCCACCCATCGTAACCATAGAAAAAAAAATAAAAATAATAAAAAAAATCAACCCTGACTCACAAAGTCTCTGCTTCTACTGATATTGAAGATGCCAGAAATGCTCAAAGAGCCACAGATACTCAAAGCTTCAACATACCATTGACACCAACACGTTAGACCTCAAATATTTGACATAAGTAGCTTTTCATCAGTTCTGGAGGAAAAAAAAAAAGAGCTTCTCAGTGCACACATTTGCCACCGCACAATGCCTTAACGCCGACGCTTGTGCCATTGCGACTTCGGAGAAGCAGGAACACAGGTTTACCAGGGGAAAAAAAAAAGGGAAATGTTTCCAAGTCCTTGATTACAGCCATTATTAACTAAAGCACTTTTATTTTGTATAGCAGGAAGTGGCAGAAATGACCTCTCCCAGTCAGAACATAAAAACCAAGATGGTACCTGAAGGATCACAGTCATTAATTGCCCGTTTGATCAGACTGCCACCATGTAAACCCAGATCTCCCAAAGTCATCCCAAATTTGAAAAGTAGGATATCAACTTTTTTTTTAAAAAAAGGCCAGCAGATGCCCACTCGTTACCCTCAGACTGCAGAACTGATTCTCCCAACTGAAAACCAAGACGACATCCAAATTACACTATTTTAAAGTGGCCTCTAAGAATGACACTACCGTGAGTTAAAAGGCGGTTCTGGGTTAGTCTTCTGCACCCGTCCTGATCATTCAGCACCAGACAGAAGCTAATTTCAAAAGCTGAGAGTCAGAACACCCTCTGCTGAAGTTGCTGTCTCAGTCTTCGAGTCAAGGATAGCTTCTTTATCAGAATATATAGGTTAGCCCTGTAATTCCCCTCCAGAGAGCAGGACTTACGAACCCACCTGCAAGCAAAGTTATTTCCAAGGCGCAGAAAGCACTCTCCCAAAACCCTTCTCTTGCTTGCTTCACTAACCTTTGCTTCAGATCCACCAAAGATTAAAGCTCCTTTTTTCTGGAAAGATGAGCCCAAGGAGATAACAGACCGGTTCTCACCGACTTGGGAAGCTCAAACAAGCTTTTCTGGAAACACACAACGCTCAAATGCCGCTCGTTGAAATCCCTGCCTTCCCTGGGCTCTTCTCAAGCCTCAGTGCTGAGAAATCAAGCCTTGTTTTTCTGAGTAATGGAAGTTAAATGGGACGTTAACTAAGCTTTAGTACTGCACACATTCACAGTTCAGTACTTAAATATGCAAAATAATACCATCTAGCTGATAATCCTTTACATGTAGAACAAGATGACCACCTGCTAAACTAAAAGCTGCGATCCTTCTTCCCTCTTAAGTGTAAGAGAGGTGGCTTCAGTGGCAATGCTGACCGGATTGTCCCCACTGAAGTGAAGCAAAAGGAGAAAAAGAATCCTTTTTATCTTGTGTCTGAAGGGCTGCGTTTGAGGAAGGGGAAGAAAAATCCCCCCAGCACAACCCGCAGCAGTTCTGCCTTTCTAAGGTGACAGCCTGCAGCCCTCCATCCCCTCCATCCACCCAAGAAACCTTCCAACCCAGAGCGGTTTCAGAACAATATCCTTGTGTAGTAAGAGTTGGGGGGAAAAAAGGTAAATTTCAAATTACCACTAAGAGAAGCTGAGAAGCAAGAAAAGCTACATTGGATCATTCCCACATGGTGAATATGAGGAGCAGGGATGCTCAGAGACCCCTGGGGCAGGGAGAAGGAGGAGAGCAGCCCAACCCAGCACCGTTCCACCCATTAGTGAAGGAGGAAGACTCCTCTTACATCTCCTAATTGAAGGATTAAAACCAGACTTTACCCAAAGTACGTGTGCCTCCGGGCTCACAGAAGCTTTCTGCTGTTTAGCAGCTTCGGTGGGAATATACTGCCTCCCTTTGCAGTTCTCCAAAAAGCTCTCCAAACTCCTTCACGCACTAACACTCACATTCCAGAGCCTGAGCACCACTTCCTACCTCCCAGGAAAAGCAGAGTTTAGCACAAGCACCAGCTAGGAGAAAACCTGAACAGAAAAAGCACTTCCTTCCATTCAACCACACACAACAGGCACAAATCATAACACATTAGCATTGTGAGCTCTGCAGAGGAAATTCAAAGGTTTGTGTGAAGTCGTGTCACCACCGGACTATGAGATCGTCAACACCGGCGTGTTTAAAAGTGCCTTTTCTCACCCACCAGATCTCAACCCACTGAAACAGGCCATCCCTTTCTAAATCTCTCTGCTTCAGCAGCAGTACAAAACTAGGGCAAAACTAGACAGCAAATGAACAACCCACCACCACCACCACCCAGGCTCAAGGAGGCACAAAGCATTGGTGTTGTAGCTCCAGAAATGGACCACCATCAAGCTGGGTCGTAGCCATATCACAAACCAGTGTCATGCATCACCGTCGAGCAAAGAGGACACTGCTGGGAGTGCAATTACTGTCACCCCCACAGCTTCACTGTGAGCCCCTTTCAGCTGTGTATACAAAACAGACTTGATGCTATTTCAGCACATACTAACATGAAAAAAAATGTCACACCCCATTAGATTTTGAAAAGCAAGGTAAGAATCCTGATCAACCACCGTGGATGAAACTCAAGGTCTTGGGAGAACTCTCTGCAGAGATTATTTTAATCACCAGCAGCTGCTTGACCTTCCTTTCCTTTGCTCCCTTGCAAATGTCATACAAATAGAAGAGTCTGAAGTCAACCACACAAATGCCTTTATTACCAGATTTTAATCCCTCCTTAGAGCAGAGGCAGGGATTGACAGCAGACACTTCCACTATTCTTTTAAGGCAAGAATAGCTGCACACTTGTTGAAAAGTAAGGACCAGGCATCTCTCAAATACTAACAATGGATAATCAGGCATTGAAGACAACAGACTTCGGACACGCTCAAGCAAAAACCACCAAGAACCACAATGGAGCAAACCAGCAAAATAAAAAGGCAACTGGCTGGTGGATGGGAGGAACCCAGTAGACGTTACCTCCCTACGAAGAGGAACAGATTGCAAAGAGATGTAACAGATATAAAGATAATTAGGGAAGGATGTTAAAGGGGATGGCTTCCCACAAAAGAGAGGGTAGGCAGAATTTCCCCAGATTATTTGCACTGCCATACATACGATATATTACGGAGCACGGTGCACATGGATATGCAGCAGAGGCAGCCCTGGATTCCCTGCCACAGCAGTGAAGTTTTTCACTCTGACCTAAACCCATTTATCACTCATACCTGTAGAGAAACAGCAGAGCAGGCCAGCCGACCCAGAAGCTTCTAACGAGGCCATCAAGCTGATAAAAGACAAACTGACTCTTAGCTGTGTCTTCCACAGATAAAGGCAATCCCTTCACACGGAACACACCCAGCTGGGACAGCAAACTCAAAATAAAGCGTGTGAATCCGCAGGTATCCAGCTAGAATCACACCACCAGAAAACAGCAGAGGCTAGATGCAAGATGAAGGAGAGATCTGGAGGAGATCCTGCAAACCCGACCCCCTCCCGAGGCAACCACCAGAAATGATTCCACAGAAGAAGCCGTGGAAACAAGAACAGGTACAGTAGCCTAGGCAAGAAGCAACACAGCTTTTGTAAAAGGAGAAAAACCACCCGTGACACAGCCAGCCACGCTTCAAACCTACTGAAACATCCCGGAGTTCTGTGCCAACAAGCATATGGCTACAGTAAACCATCTTCACACATCCTGCTATCCTGAAGGAGACATGTGTGATTAAAAAAAAAAGAAGTTAAAACCAGTGATAATTTAAGTTCCAAACAGATGAGAAGACTTCGTAATTTAATTACACATTTAGTGAACAATAAAAATTAAACTTGTTAAACTGAGCTTGAAATATTCTCTAATGCCAGTGAACTGTTAGTACTAAAAACAAACCCAGTGTTGTCATGTCAGCAAAAAACCCTCTACGCTTATCATTCATGCTTTGAAAAAAGCCAGTTTAAAGCACGGTACCGTGCATATATATCAGTTACCAAGCTCCTAGCATCCATATGCTTTGCTTATTTCACACAAACGATTTTTTCCTCACTTACAAGCAGAGAGCTGACGTCTGCAATGCTGCAAATCATTTGACCAAATAATTAATTCCACATCCATTAGGCACTCCTAGTTTATGCAACTTAATAATACACATTATACACAAACACCTAACAATCACCTCCAAAACAGACACAGAACTTGGCATATAAAAGTCAAATATCAGAATCAGCAGCAATTTCTTTAGCCACCCCCTCACACAAAGCACAAGTAGCAAATCATCCCAAACACCAAGTTCTGCAACTGTGTTTTTCACTGTTTTCACAAGTTTTGCATTCCACAGACTTTTCCACCTATGCCAACATTTTAGATCCCCCATGGGTATGACACCATTAAGACAAGTTTGTTCATTCAGAAAAGATATCAAAAAGCAAAATAATGATAATTAAAAAAACACAACCCAGCAGAAAATGTTGTGTGTCCTTCTGGCCCAGCAGCCAGGGAGAAAGGAGCCAAGGATAAAGCTTGTCCACTCGGGCCCTGAGGATCCAGTGTGTTCAGTATCTGCTTCAAACAACAAGGAAGTTCAGCAAGCCTGACCCTCTCCTACGCAGCTTTGATAAGAAGTCAAGAGAATGTTAGTAATTGTCATGTTTTGCTTGTTTCACATGTAGTTAACACTAAAAAAAAAACCTTCAGCAGGCTGCATGTCCTTTCTCCGCAAGCAGAGATCCCTCCCTGTGCAAATACTGGAGGAAAAAAACAGAAAATGCTCCAGTTTTAGTTCTGATGCACTGAAAGTGACCACAGATGACGGTGCAAATAAAGGAAACTGACTTAAACAAATCAAACCTCTCGGTTGCTTATTTCTCAGCAGCAGATGCTGTGCAAAGCTCCAAGACGGGTGCTGGGAGCTGCTCCATGCTGGAAGTGCCATGTTCCATGTGAAACAGCCCTCTCACACAAGCTATTCCTGTCCCTGCAGCTTTGTCCCTCAAGCCCTTTCAAGCCCTTAAACCCTCTTAGCAGGGTCCTCTCTCATTTCAGCCCTGATCCAGGCATCACAGTATGTTCTAACACTCCACACGATCAAAGCAAACTCGTCCCAGATGTTTGTTTGTTTGTTCTTCTCTTAGTCCCCTCCCTTCCTTCTCTCCTGGAGGTTTTTCCAACCCAGTCCATTGACTTGCAGAGCAAGACAGACCCTGAAATGACGTGTTTGCCACAGAAGTTTGGCAGCACTGCCACCAGGGGTGATGTTTTCCATAACACTCCTCCACAACAGAGCTTTGCCACTAAGCACAGCATCGACACCGAGCCGCAGATCCAGCCAGAAGGCTTCAGGATTTGCTCCTGGAAAGCACTCTCACAACTCAGGCTTTAAAAAAAACCAACAACCCAACAATGTTTAAGAGACCAAAATACAAGCAAGGATGCTGGAAGTGTCACAAAAAGAGGAGGAAAGGAGACAGAGGTGTTAGAGCGGAGTGAAACCACAGAAGACTGCTTAACCCACCTGATATCCCACCGACCCAGGGTCTTCCTCACCCCTGCCTCTGGCTCCAGCTCAGCACAGACTCCAAAACTCAGCAAATAACAGAAAAGCTCTCCACTGGTTTAGAGTTTTCTGCCAAAATGGTACAAATGGGCTTATGGAGGAGTCCCACCAGCACCAGTCAGTTTACTGGGGAAGCACAGTGGCATCTCCACCTGCAGCAGCAGCAGCCAGCCTACACATTTATTTAAGTTATGCTGAGACAACCTACCTCTGAAACTACCTTCCTGGACGACTCTCTGCCTTAACCCCAACCATCCCAGAATAGCTAAGAGCATTCCAGTAGAGAGGCAAAATCGACAGCATGGGGTTCAGCAGTACTGCACAGTGTCTGCTGGGGGGATCCAGAAGAGAAATGAGAGAAGAACAGAGGCCCCACCAAGTCATTCCAGTGCCACGCTCTCTTATTAAATACAAAATCAAGAATTGCCTAGGCTGGAAGAGACCTTTCAGATCGAGTCCAACCAAATACAATGATGTTAATCATAGAATCATCTAGGTTGGAAGAGACCCCCTTGGGATCATCGGGTCCAACCATCTACCCTACTCTACAAAGTCCTCCCCTACACCATATCCCTCAGCACCACATCTAATCATCTCTTAGTAAGTCAAATTTCATCACTTAATTCTCAATACAGAGATTTTGCATCTTTTGACTGCACGTACTCTAGAGAACTGCAGGCTGAGCTTGACAGAAAGCTTCCAAAACGTCATGAAGAGCGTACAAGCAAGATCCAGTTTTACAGAAAATAAAAGGTTGTCGTACACGACGTGGTAGAGCCCCCATCTCCCAAGACGAGCGTGTTGCCCCTAAACATAGAATCATAGAATCATCTAGGTTGGAAGAGACCCTTGGCATCATGGAGTCCAACCATCTACCCTACTCTACAAAGTCCTCCCCTACACCATATCCCTCAGCACCACATCTAATCGGCTCTTAAACACATCCAGGGATGGGGACTCAACCACCTCCCTGGGCAGCCTCTTCCAATGCCCAACCACCCTTTCTGTGAGAATTCTTTCCTAATATTCAGTCTAAACCTACCCTGTTGGAGCTTGAAGCCATTCCCTCTCGTTCTATCATTAATTACCTGTGAGAAGAGACCAGCACCAACCTCTCTACAGTGTCCTTTCAAGTAGTTGTAGAGAGTGATGAGGTCTCCCTTCAGCCTCCTCTTCCTCACACTAAACAGTCCCAGCTCCTTCAGCCTCTCCTCGTATGATTTATTTTCCAGGTCCTTCACCAGTTTTGTTGCCCTCCTCTGCAACATATATGCTCTGAGGAGCAACATACTCCGCTCCTCAGAGAATAACCTTTTGGATGCGTGTGGTGAAACTAGAGAAATCCTTTCTAAATTACCTTTGTACAGAAGCTAAGAGGAAAAACCTCGTAGCCAGGAGAAGCGCAGCCCTCGAGCGTAGGTTTGGGACCGAATGCTGCTTACTCATCTCTCCACTCCCACAGCTTAACCAAGCGTGAGGCTGCAAAGCAAAGCACCCAAGCTCCAACGTTCCCTGCTTCGTTACGCTCCCGTGCGGGGAGAGTAGCGCTAATCGTTACCGGGCTCCCCCCGCCAAGGGCTGCGGCTTCGTTCAGCGTAAACAGAACAATGCTCTCCAGACTCCAGCCAACATTCATATTGTTATTCAACGGGCAGGCTGACGGCTCCAGTTTCCCCCCGCTGAGAGCCATACGCCGCTCCCAAAGATGCCTCCCCAGGAGCGTTTTCCTCCCGCACGCACGTCGCATCCATCAGGGTGCCCGTCCCCACCGAGGAGCACTAAGCGTCTCGTGCCCGTCACTCGGCGGCACCGCTTTAATCCTGGTGATTTACACTCACACATTCCACCTCCGAACCCAAAATAAGCTGAGCTTCCAAACAGGTGGGAAGCAGACTCGGTTATTTTTAACTCCCGCCAGCTATTCTACTTAGAGGCAGTAAAAATCAAATAGCTCAAAGAAGTCGCTCCAGCCTTAACCACAAACCACAAGAACAATAATTTTATTTTGAAGTCTTCCTTCCTTCCTCCCTCCCTCCAGGACAGTGGCAGGAGCCCTACTCTTCTACCCCACCCACCCCAGTTTTTTTGGTTTTTGTTTGGTTTTTTTGTTGTTGTTGGGTTTTTTTTAGGCAAAATACAGCCAGAGTTACCTCCAGCTGTCAGGATGTCAGACCAGAGCAACGGAGGCACAATTACATTTAACATCCAGACTTCCAAAAAGTGCTGGACATGGAATCACAGCATGGTTTAGGTTGGAAGGGACCTTAAAGATCATCCAGTGCCACCCCCTGCCCTGGGCAGGGACACCTCCCACCACACCAGCTTGCTCCAAGCCCCATCCAACCTGGCCTTGAACCCCTCCAGGGATGGGGCCTCCAAAACTTTTCTGGGCAACCTGGGCCAGGCTCTCATCACCCCCAGAGTTAAATGCACATACATATGGAATAAAAAATAATAATTAAAAAAAGGGCCTGCAAAAGTTCTTGCACACAACACTAGTCCCTCACTGTCACAAGAAAAGGACTATTTTAGTTTTCCACATGGCTTCCATCCTCCTGAATTCCCACCTGACACTCAGCATCTCTGTTACCATGCAATGCTAAAGCAGGGGCAGGATGTACCAAGGGACCCCCCCCCAGCTTTGTACCATTATTACCCTGCAAGAGATTTCCCGAAAGCACCAAGCCTGCTGGACCCCGGCTGTCAGTCCTGCTGCCTTCCCGAGAGATCCAGCGCAACGGGGAAGTCCCCCTTGAGCCACGTCCCAACAGCTGGATATGAAATAAAACACTGGGATTAGCTTCAGGAGATCCACGGGGTCCCCAACGCATCACTCGCTTCTATCCCCGTGGTAAGAGGCAGGTGAAGAAGGAGAGCCCCAAACTGGGCAACCCCCCACTGTTAAAATAAACCATTTCAGTTCTTCTCACACTTTGGCGCTAACCACAACCACCGCTTTTATCATCGAATCCTGTCACGGTTTTATCACGGTGCTGTTCAAAAAACATGAAAAATACCTACCACGAGAGCTCGACCATCATGGCCCAGCCACCACCTTCTGCTTCTCCTTCATTACACCCCTCACAAGCCCACTGAAAAAGCCAGGCGTACCCCACAGCTGCCGGGAAAACCCGATGGAGACCCGAGGCTCCCCGAGGTGACAGCAATTAAAACACCGTTAGGACGGGTTCCAACGTAAGTTCGTTATTGTCAAACGGCCCAGGAGCTGAGAAGAGCCCCGCTGAGCGCAAGCCCTTGAGACTTGACACCACTGGATTTTAAAGTATTTTAATAGAGCAGCCCATGTCAGAAAAACGCTGGACTCGCTGCGTTACTCATTCTCCAACTCTCCCCAAGAAACTCCTCCGTTGAGAACTTTCAAAATGGCACATCCCGTTACCCTCGAGAGGCAAAAGTCACAGGGAGAGGCCATCCTAAGTTCAGTTAAGGAAAAACGTTGCCTTTGTACACCGTGGGAATACATGCAAATAAGCACAAAGTGTTAATGCACATTCAGCCCCACAGCACAGCCCACCACGGCAGCTTCCACGTGGCATCACCCTGGGACAGGGAGTTAGGACACCTCCTCGGCCGGCCAGGACTTCTCCAGCCTGGTATGAGCTTTATTTTGCTGGATTCTCACCATCACCCTCTGAACTCAGCGGGAAAAAGCTGAAGGCTATTTTTAGGGAGCCCTAGAAGCAGCATGGTGCCCTGCTTCCATTCCCAGTCCCTCCCCCAGGGGAAGGGTGGCCTGCGAGATGGATGTCCACAATAACCCCTGCTCCCTATGCTGCCCCGCGCTTCAGAAGCCAGTTTTGAGCTGTGCTTCCTACATAAACAACCTACCACCCATTTTATGTCCTTTATAAAAAATGAGAAGGCAATCAAGAGTAAGTTTCAAAACTTTCTGTAAGGTGGCTGGGTAGGGCATCCATCCTGTTACGGTTCTGCTCAGAAATATGAGTTATAGCGAAACACAGTCTGGTCCAGCCAAAACACACCAGTCAGGATAAGCCAAAAGAAGCCTCAGTCAGGAAGAGGTACCCACCAACAGCCTCTCTGACCAAGAAAGTGAAGAAAGTGAAGTTGGCCCAGAAAGCCAACCCCATCCTGGGCTGCATCAAGAGAAGCATGGCCAGCAGGTCACCCCTCTGCACTCATGAGAGCCCACCTGGAGTCCTGTGTCCAGCTCTGGAGTCCTCAACACAGGAAAGACATGGACCTGTTGGAAGGAATCCAGCAGAGGGCCATGAAGATGATCAGAGGGATGGAGCACCTCTCCTGTGAAGACAGGCTGAGAGAGCTGGGGTTGTTCAGCCTGGAGAAGAGAAGGCTCCGGGGAGACCTTAGAGCAGCCTTCCAATATCTGAAGGGAGCTCCAGGAGAGCTGGGGAGGGACTCTTGGTCAGGAAGAGCAGTGACAGGACAAGGGGTAACGGTTTTAAATGGGAAGAGGGGAGATTTAGATGAGATACCAGAAAGAAAGTTTTTGCTGTGAGAGTGGTGAGAGCCTGGCCCAGGTTGGCCAGAGAAGCTGTGGCTGCCCCATCCCTGGAGGGGTTCAAGGCCAGGCTGGATGGGGCTTGGAGCAACCTGGTGTGGTGGGAGGTGTCCCTGCCCAGGGCAGGGGGGTTGGATGATCTTTAAGGTCCTTTCCAACTCTAACCATTCTATGATTCTATGTTTCTAAATTAAACAGAGCACAAGCAGCCAGGAGTCAAGCCCTCTTTCCTCGCACATGGAGAACCAAAACCACCGCCGAGTCCATCCGACGGATGGCACCATCAGCGACAAGTCTGGGCAAGACGCACCAAATTCAAACTTCACAAGGATGCTGGTGAAATCACATCACAAGACTGCTGAGTCACAGGGGACCCATGGTAGGTGCTTCTGCTCTCGAAGCCATCGATACGCAGCCCAGGAATGCCCTAAGAGGCTGCCACGGCAAACCCCTTACTTTCCTCCTCCGGGAACTCACCACCAACCTGCGACAAATGAGTAGAGAAAAATGGGTTCTCAATCACAGCTTCTCAATACCTTGAAGCTGAGACACCAAACAGGAATGGGGAAAAAAAAAAAAAGAATCATTTTTTCAAATCATTAGAAAGAAAAAAAAATAATCACTTATTCTCAGGTCTCAAAGGTCATAACACCCAGGAAAGCCACGCTGATGTATTAACAATTTTTCCACCTAAATACTGGATCAGAACAGTTGTTTTAAGTTGAATACTTCAGTTCTACTTTAACAATACTCATTTTCTACGTTTTAATTAAGTTTCCATTTCTTTCCAAAAGCAGCTTGATGCATGGAAAAGTAATTCATGAGATAATGTCTTGCCATTTTTAAACATTATTAAAAAAAGATAGAAACATTAAGATGCAAGCATTTAAATAATTACAGATCATATCAATTTAGTCAGGAAACATACCAAGCTTAGCAATAAAAGCTAAAATTAGCTGCAAAATAGTATCACCAGACTAGAAAGCTCTAGAAAAATTACTGGAGTGTTCAAGCAAGACTGAAATTATTCAAATCTAAGCTTCTTGCTTATTTAAATCAATCTGCCTGGGAGCCACACAAATTGTTGTGGTAAATTGATTTCCCCCGCGTCTGGTTCTCCTTTTGTGAGCGCCACGACAAGAAGAAGGAAAAGACCAGAAAGACCAGATGAAACCAGCTGATTCACAACGACGTCAGGCAATTCCACATTCAGATTATAAATTGCAACGTTAAATCGAGTCAGAACCGTCCGGGCGAGCGAAGGCAGCCGGGCAGAGGGTGAGTCACGGCACAGACCTCAGCACCAGCATCCCAAAAAAAAATAAAAAATAAATCAGAAATGCCATTTTTTCTTCTCGGAGACAGCATGACTAATGCACTTTATTTTACCTCACACCTAGATTTTGCACACGCAACAGATTTTTCAGCAAAGCTATGGTGTTAGCGCTTTTACCGACGTGGAAAATACAGGAATTCTTCGCTCCCGCTTGGCCAAAAGGCAGAGCATGCCATTCCAAAGGAGTCTTCTTGAAAAGCATGGCATGCTCGATGAAATAAACACTTAGGGTATTTATCTAAAGAAACACACTGGTATAAACTGCAGCTTGTTTTTAAGCTTGACATGATAAAAATAAAATAATAAATCCACCCCCCTAAAGCAGCATCACACGGCAGTTTCCAAGACTTACCCTTGGGTCCTCAGCGGGAAAAGCCATTTCTAGCTTTTCTTCAGGACCAGGTTTTTGTGGACAAGGGATAAAAGTGATTGTGTCTGTTCATGTCTCACAGGGGAGCTGCATTTCACATGAGAAGAGTTATCCAGAAACATTTACTATATACATCTGTACCAATAAGGAAATGAGTCACCAACCCACTGCCAGGCCTGATTCCCAGCACACGGAGCTCCGGCTATTTAGGAATCTGTGTACAAAATACAGGGGGAAAGGCAGATCCCAGCCACAAGGCATTTTAAGGGACTGGATAGAAAACAAATTAAATACAGTTTTTTGTTTTTTGTTTTTTTTCCTCCTTTGCTTGGGTATAATGTCTTCAAAAGCACAGGACCAGCACGGTATTGTACACAGCCGCAGAACTTTTCACCTGGATGAATCATAATGTTTTCTTTATATAACTGGAAGAAAAGCAAACCCTGATGTTTATTTTAACCCTGGATAAAATCGCTTGGATTTCATTCAACAGAAAAAATCAGCATGAATAAGTCTTTACAGTCACTGCTAAGGCAAGGCTTCCATGAGATTAGTAACAAACTACCAAATAAAAATTCTGCTTGCCTTCAGAACACGCAAACAAAAGCCTTGTTACAGGACCAAACCAAGCACCTTTCACCAGTTCAAAACTAATTAAAGGATTAAAACAAAGAAAACTGTACATATGTCTTCTTATTTAAGCTCTGCACTTCCTTGGGAGGTTATATATGGGTTTAAATTAACCCTGCTCATGGGAGAAGCCTGGGGCACCGAGCTTCAGCACGCTTCTCTCCAGGCACTTCTTTGCCTTAGAAGCTTGGCTTTTAATGCATTTTGTGTTTTTGAGAGCTCCTTTCCAAAAAGCACTAGTTTTTCAGCTTGAACTGCTCAGCTCAATAGCTATATAGAGCTGTTAAGCCAAGCATTTTGCTTGACAATTCTGACCGTAATGGTAGTTCAGAGGATTTAAAATGATACCACGGTAAGCAGCCAGATCAGTAACAGTTTCCCTTAAGCCACACGAAGAAATTATAGCTGACTAGTTTTGCACAGATGAACAACTTTTAAAAAGGAGAAAAAAAGCCATGTTTGATGCTGGATTTTAAAAGGGAGCTTGAAGAGCTTTCTGGAAAGCAACGTTAGTAGAATAAAGTCTTACTGGTATGCAAGAGAGCCAGACACCTGCCCGCAAATCCTTCCAATTACTGTTTCCATAACTCCTACTTAAAAAGCTATGAATAAAGACAAGCTGCAATTAAAAAGACTGAGCACACCTACAGCTTCTCTGCTAATAATGACAGGAGAAAATAACAGGGGAGGGAGGGAGCAGGGAGCAAAGCAGTAAGATAGTCACCACCGCTGCAGACAGCTGGGTACCAGCACCACCACCACTGCTCGACAATCCTCAAACAATCCTCACCTGTCAAAATACAGGAATTTAATCAACAATTCCACTGCTCTAGAAACAGCTGGTTATTCTGCCTCCTGATTCCTTCTGACAAACAGCAGAACCAATGACAAGGCTTGGGAACACAGACTGAGAAGCCAGGCTGGAAGGGCTGCGGGCAAGTACACGGACAGCGCTACACCTTCTTCCTCTAACTCAAATTTCAATTAAACTCTGAAGTTTTCTTTTTAGGTATAAGTATTTAGTAGGCACCAACTGCCACTTGATAGAAGATACTTTATTGCAGCCTCCCATCAATGGTGATGGTCTGTATATAGTTATGCACCATTAACCTATTTGAAGCTACACACTAAAGCGAGGTTTTCCTGCCACCTGAAGCCCAGTTGTGGCTGAAAAAAAAATAAAGATGAAGTTTTAAATCTCTGCGGGCATGGAAACGCCCAACAAACAATACCTAGTTTTCAGGATTACTTCCTTGCTGATGGCAGAGGCCAGAAAGTCCTCGCACAGACCCTGGGAACACGGGGAGATTGTCACATCTTGACCCCTAAGCAGAACAAACACGTTTTCCCCCACAGATAACACTCGACAATAGGATTTTTTTAGAGTCTGAGCTGTTCTTATTCGAGTGGCACGGGTACACCACGTGGTTTGCACACCCACAAGAAGGCAGTGGCACACTTCTGGGGGCACACAGGGAAAAGCTGACAGCAGTACCCTCAGGTAAGTAGTTTTCCACCTAGGGCGAGCATTTAAATCCCTTGTAAGCAGATTTCTATCTGAATGATAAGAAAACAATGTTGGGGTAATGCAACTTTTGCAAAACCAAGGTGAGATCTGAATGCTTTAAACACGGGTCAACACTGCAACCCTGATAGGGGCGCACGAAGAAAATACCTGGCACAGCAGCAACCACTGCTCCCTCTTATGAGACACATCCGACCCGATTTATTGGTTTTTGAAGTGAAAATTAAACCTTAGCAAAATACATACTGAAAGTGAGCACTCAAAGCTTCAGCGGTATCATTTGGGTAAGAGCCCAAATGTGACACGACAGGAGTTTGAGGCATCTAAAACACGAGAGTGGAGAGGAACTCAAGAGGAAAAAATCTTCTCCAGTGACTACTCAGCATTCGGATGCAATCCTTAGGGGTTTTCCAACATCCCCAATAAACAGAAAGTTATTGCACAGGTTTCTATAAACTAGGTTTGAACTCAGTGCCATAAGGAAGAGACAGGACTTACACAGTGAAAGCAAAATCACAGAATCATAGAATAGTTTGGGTCGGAAGGGACCTTTAAAGGACATTTAAAGGTATTTTTTTTTGTGTTTATTGTTATCAGCTGCATTTTGAAAATGCACAGCTCATGGCAAGCCCTAGGTTTGGCACCAACACAAGTGGTTCCCTGCTCCTTGCCCAGACAATCACAGCAATATACTACCTAAGTCCTCATTGCCCTCCAAAACAAGCAGTAAGGACAGAAAAGCCTTCGAGCAAATTAAGAACTGCCATGTTCAGACAATTTTCATTTAATCACAGGCCAGGCATTCCACAAGCAACGTTGTCAGGCTTCCTGAAGCCCGCAAAATTGAATTTAGCAAATTTGGGTTTACATTTCTAACTATAACATAGCATCTCCCAGATCACCTGAGGCAACCAGATTAACCAGGGTATTTTTATAATGGATAATCTAGCAAATTACCAAACTAGCCTTAACGCTGAGGTCAAGAAGAGAAGATGCTGTGGAGCAACTTTAATTTTCATCTATTTCTGCACAAGAAACTTCAGCTGGTTTAGCTCATCCTTTTTCCAAGGCAAATCCTAAAACAATTAACTCCACAAATAAACCACTCATGAAGCATTACCCATAATTAAGGTGGTGTAACTGTACTGCAAAGAACCCCCACGTAGACAAGCCTATCGTCCTCACACCCCTCGAGCTGCTGAAGCACTGATGTTTATTTCACTGTCACTTGCATTTAGTGGGGAATAACAGAAGATTCACTGCCACAATGCACAGAGGGCAATACAATTAAGTGTCCATCTAACCCTCCTCAGCAATAAATAGCTTTTCATTCTATCTGTATTACAAAGCAAAAGATTTTTGGTACTTTTTAGGCGTCCCTAAGTGAAATCTATCAGAACTCAGGAAGCAGATGAATACTTGGGGAGTTATAACATGCACCAGTTTACAAGGGGAATCCCAAAAACTCCAGAATACCCTCCTCACTTCTCCTTAACAAATTCTATACGCCTTTTTCTGCTAGTTTCTCACTTTCCACTGGGCTGAAGCCGTTCACAACAGCCTCCAGGGTCAGTGCTGCTGGGGGAAGGATGACACACAAGTGTAAGATTATCTTAGGTCAACCTGAGCTATCATGGACCTGTTCCTCAAACCAGTCCCCAGACCCAGCTCAGTCAGGGAGGAGGCCAGAAGCTAGCCAAAAAAAAAAAAAAAAACAAAAAAAACCCCCACACTCTATATTCTCTTCTCTACAGGACCAGTGAGATGATCAGCCTGAAGTCCTAGGAGCAGCTCTTACCATAAGAAGCCAAAGGAGGGCACAAACCTGCGAGGAAGTTACGCTTGCAGGCTGACAGAACAACTTGGCTGACTCTCAAAAGAGTAATTTTTATAAATAAAAAAGTTCCCACTGTGCCAGAGCAGCTGCCAATTCTTCAGGCAAACTGAATGAGAAGTGAGAGCGAATTATAGTTTAATATCAGGAAGTCTCAGGACTTACTCTGAACTCTTCACCGCAGTGCATCTAGCACAGGAAGATGTATGCAGTATGTTTCTCTTACAAGAAGTACAGGCAAAAAAGCTAATTTGTTCTTTACCAGTTATGATTGCGATTACATTTTAGAGCCCAACACTTGCAAACCCAGCATTTTGCAGGCAACCACCGAGCTGATAGAGACATGCAACAACCACAAGGGAGCTCCTACACCAAACCCGACTCAAACCACTGCGAGAAAGGCTGTTTCGCTCTGAGTAAGCTCCCAGGCTTGTTACCACAAGCAGATTCACACATTTGCAAGTAATTTAAGACACACAAGGCTTCTGCCCATCTGAACTTGCAAAGCTGCTTCCCAGAGTGCAAGCAGTCACCCCGTCTCAGCGATGATGCTCCTACGTCCTCAAGTAACCAATTCCTACTGCTGAAGACAACAGTCTCCCAAAAAACCAGTTGCTCCACTAATTCCTGCAATGCAAAACCGGGAAGAAAATGTATTATTAAAGCGTATTTTCTCCTCTCGTGCTTTCCAGTGAGCTTGGCTGATCCCAACCTCCTCATTCTTAAAGAGGAGCCGAGTGAGGATAACCTGCTGAACACGGCAGCCGCAGCAGTGGGCGGATGAGAGCTCCACAGCTACGTAAATAAAAATTGCTTCTGCGAAGCGAGACTAATTGTCACTTGTTTTTAGGGAAGGGGGAGGTGGGTGCAACACGATTTGTCCAATCTAAGGGGACAGACACTAACTCTGCTATTTTAGCTCTGCAAGTTATCCCAAGTGCTCAGCTCGACTTCGGAACTTGAGGAAGAGGTTCTGCGTAGAAGTACCAAACATCTGGAACAGCAGGTTTCTCTACACAACGCTTCAAAACCAGAGCAGACATTCACACAGACTTGGCACTAACTTTGCTGACTTTTTGCAGTAAAATATCCACTAAAACTACCAGGTGGTTTCCCCAGACACTTCTGGAAGATTTCCTCTCCCTCAGTGACTCTGCTGTGTAGCGGGAGACCTGACCAGAGCAAGCGAGGTGTTACTAACACAGGTGGGGCTCACCACTAGAAGCCAGCTCTTACTGCCCTTCGAGATAAGCAAATCGGAGTTAATCCATCAATTATTCGACCTGAAGACTTGATCCTTCCTCCTCATCTTCTATTTAAAGTTTCGGTGGAAGCAGGATTAGCAGAGTGAGGCTTTACACTGTAAAGACAGGAGAACCAGGAGAGGTGTGTGGTGGTCAGGCTAATGCAAAGCATCAGTAGGCAGTTTGCTGAAACACTTTAGTTCTTATAAGGCAGATTTACAGTTTCTTTCTGAAAAAAAAAAAAAAATTAATAACGAAGTACAGTCCATGCAAGAACACTCCTGAATTTAAAAGTCATTCATGTTGGTTTTTCAGAAGTGTTTCTTTTTAATTAGGCTCATTAACAGCCTCCATGCTAACGTGAGCTGTAATTTTTTTTACAAAACTGATTTTGTTACTATGCTGCCCCACTCTAGTTAGTACAGTATTTCCAGCAAATTCACTTTCCAGCCTCCTTTGCCAGTGCAGTTTAGTGCCGTTTAGGACTGACCACCACCTTAACCAGAGCCAGCTCACAGGGGACCGGGTGACAACGAGCTTTGAGAAGCCCAAGAAGCAGAGACCTGACTCCCTCTGCAACCAAACTGTTTGGTTATTAACTCTTCCAACCGGCTTATACAGCCAAAAGTCATTTTTCTTCCACTTTAAAACAGACCCGGTTTTGTTGACAGTTCAATGTTTCAATAATTCTCTTACAAAGCGTAAGTTTTAGTTAGGTTTTGGAGAAGAAAAGGGCTTTTGAGCACATACTCACTTCATTTTTTCCATTTCAAATTTGCTCAGTTTGCACAAAAGATCTTTTTCTTAATTGCCAGCGGTAGAAACAAGCTGCAATCTGAAAATCAAGTGGGGGTTTATTGTACCTTATACAGCTTGTGCCAAAATGTGTTACTAAATCAGCTGTTAAAATCATTGGTAACAGGGAATGCTGGCACAAAAAGGCTGAAGAGGGAAGATAAGACGTTTTGTGACATCAAAATAAGCAGATGCCTCAAGGACAAAGGTACAACCTCACTTTTTGACCAGACCTTTACTAAATTAATCATCTCTACCTGCTAGATCAAAGCCGCTTCCTAAATACAAGCCACACGGCAGCATTTAATGAAAAATAAAATTTTAAGTGATGACAAGCATTAATAACTATGCTAATTTCTTCATTTAGCTGGCATGTGTAACACTAGTATGAAGAAATAAGTTGCTTCACGGAACACTGCAGCTCCTCCAGGGAAATATTTGAAGCGGCTCATCTTGCCCATTTTCCCAACAGCCAGTTCTGGCGAAACCAGGCTGTTAATGCACTCAAACGATTCCCTGCGAGGGGCGACGAGCATCAATATTACAAAATTAAAAACTCTTTTCTTTTAAAGTGAGACAAAGGAGCCATTTGACAGCAGGTTGCAGTAGCTCTCTTCCTCCGGAGGGAACCACTCTCGCAAACACAAGGTAGACAGAGCCGGAGATTTAAACAGATGCCGGGGATTTCCCAGCCTAACACTTAGCATTTGCAAGCCTGATCTCCAGCACCAAGCAACTTAATTTGCATGTTAATTAGAAACAGGTCACCAGAAAATTGCACCAGACCACCCTTCTGTATTGACTGGAAAGGACAAGGAAGCATTTCCATAAAGTCTAGATGTCTTTTAAGGACGTTTCCATGTGTTTCTGAGCCACCTGAGCTCACCGTAAATCAAGGTGCTCCATTTTGTTGACCGAGATCATCCCTTTCATTTCAATACACACTTATCTCAGGTGGCTAAAACTGGTTTAAATTTGGACATCTTTTGAGCATAGGTAAACTACACCAGAGAGAAAGCTTAGTGACTGGTTAAATCTGTGCAGCTCCGAAGCCTGAGGTTCATCCAGTTCCACTCGCCGGCCACATTCACGGGCAACAGCAGGATTCTGAAGAGAGGAGGCGGCTAGGAAAGAGAGTGTCACAGACATTTTAACTACTTGGAAACACAGTCTGTAGCATCCTTTCTCTTTGAACCTTCTTTTATACACCAATACTTGCAGTATTATGCTTAAATCAAATGCCCCTTCAGCTTAGTTTTAGGGATCTCGCGCTGCCAAGCCTAATAAAACTGAATTATTGCCGCCGTTTCTCATACACGAGACTCAGGGGCACCTCAACTTTTGAGAATTCATTTCATTTTCTCCAGAACCTCTGAGATTGATCACTTGAAGTTATTAGACAATAACAGCACAGTTTGAAAACAGAGAGCAGTACTATTACAAGCCTATGCCTCGGTTTAACACTGCATTGCAATAACAGCAGCAAATTGAAAATCCAAAGTCGTAGGCAATGGACTTGATTTAAGGCTTCCAGATGTCGAGCTTCATGTGCATTTTTCATCCTTATAATAGGCACTCTTTTAAGTGAGAAAGACTTGTTTAAGAAGTCTTGCCCAGCTCCTTGACCAGGTTGCCTGTGGGACTTGCTTGATTTCGTCTGGAGACCAAAGCAGCTGAAGTTCAACCCGGGCTTAAGGATCCACCCTGCTCCGCTCTTTCCACATCATTAAATCTCCAGCTCTTCGTTCACGCCAGCATCCTGAATGCTACGGCAAATACAACTGTTTGAGGAGCTGCACTGTTCCAGTTAATGGTTGATCAAAGGTTTGGGTCGGGTCCACCACACAACCAGGAGGCTCCTCCCAAACCAGCATCAGCAAAGAGAGCATTTCACATCAACTCATTCTTGTTGAGGGAACTAAAGCTCTGAAGACGTGGTCCTGGATATCCTTGCAGCAGAAGGTAAAGCTGCCGTGAGATCAAGAAAAGGATTTGATATCAGATCAGCTGGCTGCCACGTTCTCTTTGATTTTTAAGAAGCAACAGCTTTTGAACTACTCGCAGACAGCCTGCAAAGGAGCCTGCGTACAGCAACGCATCCAGACATCCCACTTTAACACAGAATTAAGCAGATTTCTGAACACAGCCATCAATACACCAAGCTGTGGACCACCAGCTGTGCTGCCTCTTTAATAACACCATCAATTAATTCAATTGCCAGAAGCTGACCCATTAAAAAAAAAAACCACACACACACAACTGCATGTGTTTCAAGTACCTAAGAGGTTGAAGAAAACTTAAAATTCAGTTATGTTTTTAGCCGTGGAACTACACGTAATTGACCAGTAAAGGATGAAAACCCTGTACCATTAGTGTGTTAACTCATCACTCCTAAGAAGTCTGAATGGTATGGCCTTTTCTACATGTTCCTTAGCACAGCATCAACCAGACACACCTGATTTTTCACCAGCACAGCTGTGCTGCTAGAAATCCAAGTGGACACCAAATGACACGGGGAGAAAACCTTTCAGCCACTGCATGGGATCTGCACTAGGAATTCACTGCAGTAAAACTACAGGACATCTTTGCCTATTTGAAGGCAAGTCAAATTGCCTTCAAATTTGAAGTTTGAAGGCATATATATATGCCTTCATATATATTTGAAGTCTCTGACTGTTGCCAGTTGTACAGCAGTTTCTTTTCCTCCAGCACAGCCAGGAGAACCCAGGTGTAAAGGGTATTAACAAAAAATAAAAATAGCCATAAGCCCAGCAGTTCGAAACCCTGTCCATATTCGATCCCCACCTTCTTGCCACAGACTAACTACAAGATTGCAGGAGAGAATGACTGTGATTACAATCATTTACTGAAGCTGCTCAGTAAAGGGTCTGTAAAGGCCACAAGCCAGATGGGCTATGCCTTGTATGAGCACAGAAAGCACTGCAGAGTGATAGCTGTCAAATAATTAGTTGTTAGACTTCTGCATACAAGAAAAAATAAAAATCTGTCTTCACTGACCCGCTGTTAAGGTTAGATCTTGTCCTTTTATATCCACTGCTGGATTAAAAGTTTTACTCCAGCTGATATCCCTTGCCCATCCCTGCCTTTTTATATCTCTGCCCCAGGTCCTTTTTAGTCCGGGAATGTGAGCCATCATCCAAAGCCACTCCTCAGAGCACACAGCACTCACTTGCTAGTTAATTTTATCTCTAGTCATGCTCCAACAATCCCTTGATAACATAACAGAGATTTTTTTCCTTTTTTAAACAAGAGCTGTATCAACAATGAAACAAAGCAGACAAGAGTTAGGCACAAAAGCAACATCATCAAATGGGAGATAAGAAAACCCGGAAAGGAACTCTCTGATTACACTAAAGCATAAAATTTCAACTTTCCCACTCATTCCTGAAGGAATATGGGGAAAAAAAGAAAAGTTTATTGATTGTTTTTCAACCTTATGATCTTTCTGAAAACTTGAAGGAAACAGTCTGCCAACACAATACAACACAGCTGCTGCTGTCACAGCAGATAGCACAGGATGGATAATCTCAAATTCATGAAAAGGGTGTCTTTGGTTTTCAGTAAGAGGAGGAAGAGCTGGATTCTGCCTCAGAAAATCCCATGATTTCTATGGTATCTGTTAACTCTGCCAACTGCCTGCTCCAGGAACTTCTCTCTCTCACAAAGCTCAAGACTCAGCTGGGCTCTGGTTTCTCTGGCTGCAAGTGACAACATCCCTCTTTAGGCTTCTACAAAGTTAACAAGTTTTTGGGGTCTAATAAAGAAAGCTTTTAAGCAAACTGCTGATACGTCAGGAACCAGCTCCTCCAACTGCCTGCCCGTTTCAATTCCAAAAAGCTCCCCAGCATAGGATCTGTTCAGTCGGCCCAGTAACCACCAGATCATTGCAGCAGGAGGCAGCGAGGGTTTATAACCTTCAGCAAGACCTACAACTTGGGGTTTGGAGATGTTTTTAAGTTGCACCACCCGATGTTGATTCACACAGAGAATGCTCTACTTGGGATTCCCTTCATGAGACCACTAGGCTCCTAACTTTCTTTTTACAAGACACATGCTGCTTCTCACACCCTTTTGCCACCAAAGCACGTGAACAGGGCAAGCCTTCAAGTGGCAGAGCGTTAACGCATCCGACCAGCTGCCTAAAACCTTGGTGTTCAGCCATTCCCTCCCCATCCGAGTCAAAACCGCTGAGATACGATCAGTGCTGCTACCAAAAGAGACCAGAAGCTGCAACGGGTTGAATATACACAAGAATAAAAGCCATCTGTCTAACAGACTTGGCATTTCTCACCGAACACCGCAAAGAATTCATGAAACAAACCTCAAGGAGATGGTGCTGCAGGCTGTTTGCTGAAAGGTTACCTTTCCTCCTCCTGGTGAGGCATTCATTATCCACATGCACACACAGTGATGTATTAACCAGGAACACACAATACAGTTTTCCTAATTAGCTCAATCAGAAAAGACTAAACATATTCCAACTACCTTAATATGAAGCAATTTAAAGACAGTACTTTATCCCTTGAGGGTAAGGCTGCTTGCCTGATGTTCTTTATTTTATATTAATGCAGAGTCCACCGAAATCCATACATATCCATACATACTCCGGAGAGAACCAAGTTTCTGAGATAACATGAGAGGTGGTTCTTATATAGGTCACTCTGAGAACATACACACGCCAGCAAGTATTTACAAGAACTCCTTCCTCTTTTAGGAAACCACACACATCTGCCTCGTCTGGCCTACACCAAACATGTGGAATTGGTTCCAAGCCTAAAGCAAAAACCAGGCCACATTAAAGACCAACTAATCCCACACATTTCAATACACTTATAGCAAAGATCATTCCAAAAATCTCATGTTCTCTCTTACTCTCTGATCTGAACTTCCCATCAAAAATTCACAATTAATACTTCTGGAAGTGCTTAAGTCTTCAGCTTTAAGTTACAGACAGCCTCCAAACATATAAAGCCCTGGTGAACCAGAACTCTACAAACCAAGTGCCACCAGCTGTTTTGATTATATGCCTAAGTTTTAAAATGCATATATATAGCAGGGTTTTTTAAAAAACAATTTGCAAGCAGTTTGAGGTCTCCTGGGTATTGATCACGAACTTAATAGAGTAATTAGCCAAGGTTCATTAAAGCATGCTTCCATTAGCCTCCCTAGATATCTAATCTGAATTAATTTACACAGCCATGAGCCACAGGTGAAAAATTTTAACCCCCTTAAGCCCAGTTTCCCATAATATAGACATCTTTTCCCATCCAGGCTTTACCAAGTCTTTGCCCTATTTCTATTACATGGAACCAAAATATTTTCTCCTCCTGACTTTAGTAACAAGCTCCTCCAAACAGTCTTGACCAAGGTTTTACCTGGATGAGCTGACACTGTCCAGGTCTCTCCAAGGAGGAGCGTATCTGGAACGGGGACCATGGAAATACACGAAGCCACTCCTAAGTGCCACCACTCAGATCCAAACAGGATGACACCAGCTCCTGTTTTCCCCAACCAAGAACTCCTCCACGTTTCGTTCAGCCTTTAGCAGCGAAGCAGACAACCTTCAGAAACTTATTACCCCCAGTTTAATTTGGTTTTGTAACTCAAATCAGTACTCACTTCATCAATTGCCTAGACCTACAACTATTACCCATCACGGTGATTTATGTTAATAATATGCAGTGCGTAATGATAAGATCATGATTTTATTTATTTTTTTACCCCCCTATATATGTTCACTCATGCAAACATGCTCTTTTAGAGCATCTTTATCCCACCAGCTCTGAGACTTAACCAGGACCCTGAGCACCTGAAGCAGCCTTACCTGGACAGCAAACCATCACACTTCAGCCTCTCCTGAAAAGACTCTTCCGAGGAGTATATCACAAAACATGACACAAAGTCAGACATGGCTTTTCAGAGACTGCTCTCCCCTGAAGTACTCTGCTGAGGCTTTAATGCATCGCAAAGACAGCATAAAAAGTGGGACAAGAGCTACATACGAAGGGCTGGCTGAGGCATGGAGAGCTCCAGGGGATGCTGACCTTACAAACAAGGTAAAAGCACCCAAAAAAAAAAAATCCTCCAGGAAAGGTTCATTAGAACCTTTTAATCATCTTCCCCTGACACACAACAACCAAAATGCTCGGTTGAGAAAGGAAAAGCCTAAAATATACACATAATTAGCCCATACTATCACTGTCATTATGGAATGCCACGGTGCACAGTACTAAAGAGGACAGACTAAATTTCCCATCACTTGGAATACGTGCTATCTGCTCCTGCCCCAATCCCACCAAATACATCCCTGACTCCATCCCTTCTTCACAAACGAGCACTAAACCAGAGAAAAGCTCTGTAACCAAACAGCTTGAAAACAAATGAGGCAAGTTAACTGCATGAAGATCTTCGGGTGCAAGAGCTGCATCTAGTACTTGAAAGCTAGAGTGGACACGCATCTTTTTACCCAGAGAAATCACTGTCAGGAGAAGAGTTCACCACCTCGTCCAGAAAATACATTTCTGAAGAGTGGCGAGACAGCTTATTCCATTAACAGACAAAAAAAAGAGACTGTTAATAAAATAATCCAAGGTAATGGTGTTCCCCCTTCGGGGAAAAGGGAAATCCTGAATCCTCAGGCAGTGATTCAGCTGCAGCTGTTGACCTACCTCTAGCATGGATTTCCCCCTCCTCTGTAGACCTTGCTACTCGGTTGGATGGGCCAACGTGCCCCTTCATGCCATTACAGAATCACATGGGGTTGGAAGGGACCTCTGGAGATCACCCAGTCCAAGCCCCTGCCAAAGCAGGGCCACCCACAGCAGGTTGCACAGGAACACGTCCAGGTGGGTTTGGAATGTCTCCAGAGAAGGAGACTCCACCACCTCCCTGGGCAGCCTCTGCCAGGGCTCTGACACCCTCAAAGGAAAGAAGCTCCTCCTCATGTTTAGGTGGAACTTCTTACATTCAAGTTTGGGCCCATTTCCTCTTGTCCTGTCCCTGGGCACCACTGAAAAAAGACCAGCCCCATCTTCTTGACAACCTCCCTTTAAGTATTGATAAGCATTGATCAAATCCCCCCTCAGCCTTCTCTTCTCCAGACTAAAAAGACCCAAGTCCCTCAGCCTCTCCTTGTAAGGGAGATGCTCCAGGCCCCTCACCATCTTTGTGGCCTCCGCTGTCCCCTCTCCAGCAGTTCCCTGTCCTTCTTGGACTGGGGAGCCCAGAACTGGTCCCAGTGCTCCAGATGGGGCCTCCCCGGGGCAGAGCAGAGGGGGACAGCACTGCCCCACATTTATAGCATGAACTATTTGAAACTCCCACTATCACCATCTGGGCCATGAGTATCTCAACACTAAGTAAATAGTCAAACAGACTAAACAAAGTCAACTGGGGAGGATTTTAAAAGAAAGAAAACCAAAACAAAACTAACACATTACACACAGTATGTTAAACATTTCAGAGAGAAAATTTTAGCTAAGGTTCACTAGGACAATTTGTAAGAATTCAAACACCTTATAAAAAATTAGGCCCAAATCACACAGGTAACAAGTAGTCAACTACGACACATCCGTGTACGAGACGTGCCTCATGTTAAGCTTGAACAAGCCTGACACATGCCAAGATGTAAAGCTATCAAGATAATTTTCCATTTAGAGCCCACACACAGCCCACAGCTGCTTGGTTCAAGCAATCAAGCTCTGAACACAAAACAAACCTTGAGGGGCTAGAAGTGCAGTCCCCCCTGCTCCCTTCACCCTAAACTGTTGCAGATTATGTTATGTTATTCAAATTCAAGTGCGGCCAACAGGCCTCCCTCTCCAGCATCTCACCAGGGAGCAAGAGTTATTTTGATAACGTTTATCTGTTGTTTTCCTCAATGAGCACTTTTTTTCTCAGCAGCAAACAGTGAGTTTCATTGATAAAACGACCCGACTGTGCCCAGTCTTACAGCCAAGGGAAATCAGAGCACTGCCATATTCCCCAAGACTCGAGCCATCTTCATCACAGCCCCATCTCGGGTTCATACGTTTTCAAGCAGACCCCCAGCTTGTTGCAGATTACGTGTGATTTTGTAAACGTGTGTGAGAAACTTAAGAAATACCATCTGAAGAATTTGAGAAGAAGCTGCCTGTGCCCCTTCCATCCTCCACAGCTGCTCCCAGGGTCTTTGTCGCATTAAAAGGAGGAGTTCCAGTTTTCGTGAAGGATGACCCCAAACATTTACCGGGCACATGAATATCTAAGCTCTTCAGGACAGTAATATCTTACTCCAAATCATGCTTCTCTTTGACCAAAGCCTCAGGCATTCTGGTACAGAAATAGCACATTCCTCTTCTTGTAGCCCTCGAAATCCTTTTGGACTAAAACAAGTTGCAGACCCGCTTCCGAAGAAGGATGGATAAAGCAACATTTCAATCCCACACAATGTTTTTAAGACTCTCAGATGCTACAGACAAACGAGACACTTCTGTATTTTTCACAAAGCACCTTCCATGGATTAGAGCCAGCCACAGACAGTAAAAAAAGGATGTGAAAAACCAAGTAATTCAGATGTACATCCAGTGTGCTGTTACCTTTTGGTACAGCAAGTCTTGTCAATAAACGTTAAACGTGTTCATATTTTCTTTTTTTTTCTTTTTTCTTTTTTGTAAGGAAAAAACCAAACATACGTCTCATTCACTTGAGAGACTAATTATTTTAAGAAAATAAGCAATTTGCTCACCATTAAGAGATGCTACTCATTCCCAAGATTCTACAGGCAGAGCTCACGTGTTATGGATAACACAATGCTGAAAAGCAAAAAAAAAAAACCCAAAAAACAAAAACCTGCACCTCACCTCTGTTCCCGGCACCGAGACAGACTCACTGCTCTGCCCACGCTTCCAGCCTGTACACTATTCTGCTGTTGCCAAGTACTGTAGCTGAGGAAACCAAAGCAGAGTTATTTTAACCAGCAGCTCCCAAAGTGACGCAGCACCATAACACAGCTCCAGCCCAAAATGTCACCAGCCTCGGACAGCCATCAGATTTACAGTACCTTTTGCAGCTTGGACAGCCACTCGGAAAAGAACAAATCTGGGGAACCCAGTAAGACAAAAAGAAAAACCAAAACCAAACCACAGATAAGGCTGCAAATTAAGAGCGTATCCATGGGGGTGACTCTACAGGAACGGCAACTGATGCGGAAGAAGTTCTTCTGCCCCTTGCACCAGGGCTGTAGCAAGAACAAGATGTGCTTTGCTAAACTGACAACCACCACTACCTGGAACACCATGATAGAAAGGATTTCTACCCTTTCCAAGTCCCTGTTATTCTGGAAGATTCACCCAATCACATATCTCTTCCAGGGAAAGGCAGCATCCTTCTACTGTGATCCAACCAAAACCACCAAAATTTCAAGATAAATACTTCCACGGCCAGGATTCCAGCAGTATGCCACGTGACACAAGAAGAGGTTCTAAGAGAAATCTCTTATTTGTTTCTTTATGCAATCAATTATTTGAATACGTAGCTACTGTATTCACTGTCATCAGGATAATTCCATGATTTTCAGTATCATGGAATATTACAGTCTATTTCTAGAAAAACAAGTGCTCTCCACACAAGAGAAAGCGAGAATAATAGCTTCTGTACCTTGACCTGGAAAGGCCTAATTAAGATGACTTGGCTAGCACAGCTGTGGTTTGACATTTGAATAGTAAGGGATATGAAAAATTCTGTACTAAAATCAAGAGGAACCAAGAAAAGTGTCCACCTGTAAAAGAGTCCATCTATTACGTATGGCTACATGCCCAGACGTTCAACACAAGCCTAGTGCTCTAGTATCCCAGCAGAAGTTAAGAGTTCCAGCTGGGGAGCGGGGGCAAAGACCACTGCTTGCCTGAGACTGGATCTTCTCAACTTGTGCACGTCAGCTTCTAGAAGCAGAGAGAATAACCCCAACATCGTTGTTCTTCCCTTTATTTCCAGGCGGCTTCCTGACTGGGAAAGGGCTGTGCTGTTTGATTCTTCACCTTCCCCAACCTCTTCCTATGAAGATGCTGATCTACTGACACCCACGGCGCTCGAGTATCCACACGGCTTCAGATTCTGCTTCTGTGTGCAGTGGTGAATCTCATTACTGAAGTCCTGGATTCACGTGTGATCACGTAGTAAAACATACCCAAAGAAGTGCTACCACTGGATAGGATCCAAATTGAGGAACTTATCATCCAGGGCAAACCAATGAGCTCTGTAAAAACGGAAGCACTGTACTCGCGCTGCCCAAATTTTACTCACGTGCAACGTTTTGACAGCTCTGAGGCATTAATTTAGATGCCTTTCAAAGATAACCTCTTGACTCACTTTATGGCCTTTAATGCTACAAAAAGCGTGCAACGTACAAAGAAGTTATAGAAAGCCAGGCCAGACCCCAAAAGGTGTTCAGAAGTACCTTCAGCAACGTGGCTCCCAAGGTAGTGAACTGCAATACAGCCAGCCTCCACCAGTTTATTTAAAACGGTCCCCAAGAACAAAAGTCCAGTTGTGAAAGACTCTTCTGGCCCAATTTAAGATCAGAACCAATCAAGGGACACAAAATAATACTCTGCCTTAAACTTGAGGCAATGAAGTTTAAGATATACAGGGGTTTTCAAACATTTTAATATCTAACAGGCTACAAGCTATTCTGCTACCTTGATTTTAACATCTTTTTTACCCTTCTCTTTGAATGGCTCAATATTGGGTTCATGGAGGGGCTTCCCCCCCCCAAGCCCAAACTGATCTCCAAAACACAATCCCAATTCCAAATTAGTGGTCCCACTAAGCAATGCCAAAGTGAGTACAGTCAGAGAGCGAACTCCACCTCCCAACAGAATAAAGATGGCTTTAGGCTGACAACAACATGCTGCTGTGTTATTTGAAGTCATTCATGATGTACAACTCTAAGCCGTAGGAAGTTTTTTTGCCTATTTCCACTAACACTAAGCCACTTCAGACAACACACTGGATAATACACTTGTGATAAGCCAACAATCAGCAGGTAAAACGACCCAGAGCACTGATTCTCACCTTCTCTTAACTACACACTGGAGAAATCCAGGTTCAATACTCCTCCCAACACCACACAGCCGACCCGAGGTCTCCAGTGCTCTTAGGAAGTTTCCAGAAAATGCCTTTTGCAAGTATTCTAAGTTTAAGATAAGGTGAATCCCAGTGAGTAAAACAGACATTAGAAGACAACATTGCTTAAACAGTCTCTGAGGTCATCACAAAGTCATGATGGATTTCACTGGAAGGTCACAAGGGAGGAATGTATTTGGGGAAATTACTTTGGGAAGGGCTGACATGCAAACAGAAGAATTGAAATTCGCCCAGCGCTCTCCCTAGCAGAACAAGTTTAGACTGTGGTTTTATACAACAGGAGGCTGGAAGAGCTTGCAAATGCCTGGAGGAGGGGAGGGAAACAAAAAACCCCTGTAGTTTGTGGCTTGTTGTATGCTTTTCCCTTTGTGCAGGCCTTACCAGCAAGCCGCTCATGCAGAGGAAGCCAATGTAGCCTCAGAGCACGTGAAAGGGGTGTGATGTGGACAAGCTTGGAACATGCTGCCGAGTCCCCGAGCTAGAACTAGCTCTGCCTTACTCCAGGGAAGCCTGCCCTATACACAGCTGCTGTGTCCACACTCAGAGATGGTTCACCATATATTCAGTGCCTGCTAAAGCACAGGTAAAGGGTCATGAAACAAAAATAGGACACACAGCAAGGCTTTGTTTGTGTAGTGCAGGATCACATCCCTCACACAACTAATATTTTGTACATATACATCTAATTAAGGCTATTAAAAACAACAGAACGAGTATGTACCTTTAGAACTGTGAATCAGTTGAGGGAAAAGTACATTCTCTATTACCACACCTTCCCAGATGATGCCGTTATCTGTTGCCATTGGGATTCCTAGAGACAGGCCAAGCATTAGCCATGAGAGCCCCATTCCAGTTCTGAGTTTCATAAAAATGCAGGGAAGACTTACAGCCTAAACTAGCTTTTTCTTTTTTGGCTTTAAAAAATAATGTTGCTTTATACAACTAATGAGAAACAAAGTCAGTGAAGATGGCTGCTGATCACTGCCTGGAAGCCTTCAGTTAAAAAAGAAAAAACCCAAAAGTAATGTTACTACCTTCACAAGCTCTTCTGCTGCAATAGTGACTCAAACAGCTCTGTGCTTTCCAGCAGTGACTGCTGTTATGTATTTTCTACCCTGCACTTCCCTCCGGTAAGCGTTGACCTGTTATCCTGCTGAATCCTTACCTCAGTTGCAGAAAATTCACCTCACTGCTTTAAGCAGGAAAAAAAGGGCCATTAAGGTTGCCATCCCCCATTCAAACCACACTTTACAGCATAGGGAGTTTGTCCAGGTCCATGCTGGCTACAGAGATTTGCCTGTATGTTGTTCTGTGTCACTCATGAAGAATGCAGTTCCGTCTGACTATAACAACATAGTCTCTCTATATATAGTCACTATAACACCCAACTCAAAGACTTTCCCACACTTTAATGACACTAGCTGCAACCTAAGGTACGTTGCTGGAAAGTCCTGGTAGGGACTGGCAGCAACAAAGACTTTATCAGCTACTTGTTGCTTACGTAGAGTCGACTTTAGAGACCTCAGTGAGATAGGACAGATGTCAGCATGAATTCGAATCGCCGTGTTATGGTGAGGGACCCAGCATGTCCCCCCCTCACCAGTCTCAAATACTGAAGCATCAAAAATACAATGCTCGTAGCATCAGTTCAAAGGTAACAGTCAAAAAAAAAAAAAAAGCAGCAGTGTCAACACAATGTCATATGTGAATAGCAATATAAAAAGCCTGAAAAATAAAACCCACGGGCAACAGATCTCTCCACCTACATTTACTTAGGACCTTGTATCAATGGAGACCAGATTTTGACTAGCCTGTCTGAATTTAACAAGAGGATCACGTTAATATCCATTTGTTTAAATCACCGTGAACACGGTTAAAGAACTGCAGTATCATGTTGTAAATTATGACAACTGTGGTGTTGCAGTCATTTTACTTGAAGGTGGTTAGTTCTTCTGATTTTATGACATATGTAGATAGGCCCCACAGACATTGACAGAAGCAAAAAAATCAATTTAATAATGAAAGAGCTTACTGGAAGCTCCTTCCAGATCTTATTTCAACTCAGCTGAGAAGAGCGTAACAGGAGTTGACTCAGCTCAAATCAAGCCCAGACTGTTACAGAAAGTCCACAAGCCAAGCAGGGTTTTGTTGGGTTTGGCTTTTTTTTTTTTAATTCTATCAAAACTTTTGGTAGGGCAATTACTTCAACACTTAAAAGAATGCATGCTCTGCTGAGTTTGTTTTGCAGTTCACTTGGTGGAAAGTATTTTACCCTGCACTAACAGGACACTCTAGAAAAGAAAGTCTCAATTAGCAAACTACCAAGCATGATGAAGGCTGGTGAGCCTCCTGCTAGGATTCAAGAGATCCAGACAGCAGACTTGCCACCAGATTAAGCTAGGCATTATTTTTTAAACAAAAGACAGCACACTTGCCTGAATGATTTTGCATAGCAAGGCTTGAATAGCTATTTATTATTAACCTGCCCTGTTACATATAAGTACTTAATTATATCAACATAACCAGCTGTGTTCTCTAGAAGAGACTCAAAACTCCTGAGGATCAAATAAGGAAACTACAAGAAGTTTTTCCCAGACGAGCACACAGTTCTGCCACAAACTGCAAAAGTGTAAAACACTTCAGGCATGTAGAGAAACTACGAATACTTATTACAGTAATTACTACCTTTTTGCCACCTCAGCAGTTCTTACGCATTGTTTCAGGCCAATATGCAAATAACAACAAATGCAGCAAATATACGTTCCTGTCCTGCATGATAAATGTTCATTTGCCCCTATGTTGTTACCTGGTAAAAAAAAGAGATGTTAGATGGGTACCATTAGTCTTAAGCCACAGCACTGACAGTAATGAAGATATCACATGTACAGTTAAGGCAAAATCGCAGACGTTACAAGCAAGTAATGCACTCTAATGCATGTGTTTACATGAAACCTAAGCTTGCAAAGCTCTAAGAACTACAAGATATACTTATCCAAATGAGAAAAAAATAAGATAAACTCAGGCATTACACCCTCAAAGAGACAGTGTGGAGAAAACAGACACCTCTCTAACTCCTGAAGGGAATTCCTCAGCTCAGCTGTTCAGACACCAGCATGCCAGGACACAGCTTTTATGGATGTCACCTCTGCTCGGAAGTAGAGGAGCACAGGGTTCCATCCACTGTCTCGATGAAGAGAGGTTACAATCATGCTACAAGCTGGTACCTGGGGAAGGGAGGACCTCTGCTCCTCCCCTAACACAGTGCTACAGATATTGATAAATGAAACATGCAGAAAACAAAAGTATCCCATGATGACAAATGATCAGCTAACACAACTAAAAATTTTTATGCCATAGCAACCAACTTCACAGACCTTCAAACTCAATTAGTCAGAAGATCAAAAAAAATCCATTTTGAGGCAAGATTTCAAATATAAAGGCAATTACCTAGCCCTTTTATTCATCTAGTTCTTTGGGGTTTATTACTAGGAAGAATAACTGCAAGGCTTTTTCAAAAGTACAAGTACATTTTCCAAAGAGCAAAACAAGTCGAGTCCACAGAGAAAGCTGCGCTCACATGCAGGAAAGCTACACTATAAAGAACATCTAGACATTATCTCTATATTAGAAAATACAGCAGATAAGTTGCCTAGAATAATCTTTCCTCAAATCATTCCGTTCCAACCATGACAAGCAGAGCCAGAGAGATCTCCTTTCCCCAGGTATGAAGGAGGAGAGGATGCAAGCAGGGAAAACACGATCCACTGGTACCTGCCCACTGTCACAACTGACCAGGTTTTCAATATATTCAGAGATTTGGCTCAGTAAATCACCTCCCCGTACCCAGAGCCCTGCATAACAGCTTTCTCAGTTAATCCTGAGCCAAGCTCAGACTGCATCCAACTTTACTTTTCCCCTTGTATTTCCCTTCCTTTCCTCCTTGGCATTCAGAGCCGCAGCAGGGCAGGAGTGCCAGCTCACCAGAGGAAGCAGACTTTGTAAGATAATCCCTTTTTATTAAACCAAACATCCCAGGCCAAACTGATATATAACCAGCTACCACAAATATCAGCATGCCAAGAACAGCACAAAACAAAACAACAGAAAAAAACAAACCCAACCCACCCCACCCACAAAACCAAATCTCTACCATCAGCAGAAGTGCAGCAATGTTAAGATGGCTAAGGATATGGAGTTTAATCCTTAGTTTAAAACTAAGGATCTGTGTTTAATGTTCTGTTCAGCAGACAGTAAATCTGGGACCTAGCAGGAAAGAGCACATCTTACCCTCTAGCCGGCTCACACGTGGCTTTAGGAAGACAAAAAGGGTACTTTTAAATATTGCTACATCCTGAGATGAAGCCAAAGGCTGATGCCAAAGTAAGTAACCCCAACAAAAATCAGACTTTTAAAGTGTATTTAGAATTTTACTTTAAGGCTTAGCTACAAAAGCCAGGAGGAAATGGGGCTTACACTGTCTGAACACAAGGGAAAACAAGAACTTTAGACAAAAAATGAGCCTAATCTCAGTTAGGAAGCCCAGTCTCAGGAGAAAAAGCTTCACAGAGTGCTACAGACTCGTCTCCATCATTTTCTTTTGCCGTCGCTTGTGTTTTTTTCAAAACTTAATCACCTCAATCCCTTCCTCCTAGGTCCAACCACTCCCTTCTACTGACTTTGATAGAGCCATCTTCCATTTTACCAAGTTTAAAAGCAGGAGGGACCAGTTTTGACCATTCAAATTAATGTGCATAATGCCTAATGTACAAACCACTGTAAATTCTTCATTAAATTCAGTTTGAGATAGAATGGTGTCTGGAAATTTCCAATACAGATGCACAAGGTTCAACTCATACAGAGTCTAGCATCCAGTCACAGCCCAATAATGCACTTAACTTCTTAAAACTGCAACACGTTTTTTAGTTTAAGTAAGCTCAATTTCAGCTACGGGTAAGAATTTTCCTTTTTATTTTTTTTCCTTAAGGATGTAAGAGTTGCTAAACTCCTGTGGCCTGTGCAGGTGGCTTTGAATCATCACCAGGTCAACATCCCTTACTTAGAAAAGCAGGAGGGTGTAAGCAAAGCCCTTGGCAAAGCTTAAGGTATGTTTTCCAGGTTTCTGATCACTGCCTTTAAAAAACCCAAATCCCTCTGCGTGTTGATATTTGAACCAGATAATAATGCTGGAGGCACTGTAAGAGCATCACCAGAATACTAACTGCCTACTCCTTTGCAATAGTAATGATTAAAGAACCAGAACAGTCTCCATCCCACAGCTACGTACTTACCACCCTGAGAAACAGGCAGTTCCCATCCAAAAGAGCTCACCCCAAAGCCTGGGGAACACCTAGAGGTTTTGTGAGACAAAAAACCAAACTCTAAGCACTGAAGGAGACGAAAACTCAGTAAACAGCATCTTCTCTATTTTCATTTCCTAAAAACTAGCCCACCCCCAGGCTATGTTTAATCCACAGCCCTCAATTACTTACAGCTCTGGACAGGTAAATAGTCATTTGTTCCCACAGCCCAGACATCTCAAAAAAAAAAGGTACTTTAAGTGCCAGCCTCCATTTGTTCATTGGAAAGCTGCGAGAGAGGGAAATAACATGAGTACGTGCTCAAATATGAGATAATGTCGCATGTGGAGTCAAAACAAAACCTCTGCCCTACACCTCAATATATTACAGAGATAAAGGTGTGTGTTAAAATAAATGGAGCTACTGTAACAGATCCACCTCTACGCAAACAAAAGCTTCAGGGAGACCTTCACACTTCCAGTCCCTTTCCCAAGAAAGTAGAGAAAGAAGCACAAGGACTGAGCACACACAACTGGCCTTTTACACTGACTGTGCATCTGAAATAATAGGAAAAATTCTATTCTTAAAACACACAGCTTTTAAGATTAACTTGTTTTGTTCTTAACCCAATCCTCAACATCAAGAGAGCCTGATTTTCCCCCTGAGAGCAGAGCATTCAGGCTCAATTATACCCCCCCTGCCATAAAGGTGCTACCAAAGAATTGGACCCATTCAGGACGAAGAAAGTAGCAGGAGGCCAAAACTTTGATCTCTAATCCCAATTTAGCCAGGGTCGTTTGATCTTTGAGAAATTATTTAGCCTATAATGCATCAGTGTTATATAGATGGCTATAATGCTTTAAATATTGCATAACCTTTACAAATGCAATGCAAGTAGAGCTCAACAATTATGACATCAAGTTAATTCACCGATTAATCAGACCTAAGGCATGTTTTAACATTAAAATTATGCTCACTAATAAGCCAGAAAAGAGCTACACTGGTTAAGATATTTTCATACCTGCAAATGTTTCCTACCTCAAATTCAAAACTCAGTCATGCTCAGTCATCATTAATCATGCAAAAATTTTTACCTAGCAAATATATTAATATTTCATGGGTTTATTTATACTATAACCACCATGAAAATTACTTTAATAGGCAGCCCATAAAAAAGGGATTAAAGGCTGCAGTCTATTTTGAGTGAAACACAAGCTCTGAGTCTGTCTAGAAACAGGCTAGCAACCAGAATTGCTTCAGAAAAAAAGCACTTTACAACTCATTTTTGAAAAACAGAAGTATCCACTACCTTATTCTATTGTTTTTATATATTGGCATAAAGTTATTTGGATAACAAGACAACTGATGACAAAATTTAAGTGACTCAAAGCAGTAACATATCTAGCGCACAAATAATTTTAACTAGAAGGAAATTATTTCATCTGGAAAATGCACCAACACGTGGGTTTGACTATATTCAGAAAATAGCATCAAAGATGTTTAAGCTGCCTAGTTCTGACCACTACCTCCTCCAACTAAGGACCACCATTCCCATTCTCCTACGAGGAAAGGAAAGCAGAAAAGCACTACTGTCCCTTGATTTCTGTCTTTCAGAAGACTTCTGCACCTGCAGAAGCAGACTCTGCCCTAAATCAACTAAATATTTCATTGACTTGGTGGACAATCAGTGGTAAAGTATTTGATATCAGTCTCGGAGTTTGATTTAAAAAAAAAAAAGAATTCTAAAAACATCCAGTGCTTAAATACCTGTGTTGATAATACTTTAAATTGACAGTCTAAAGTAACAGCTCAAAAAACTTTAAAATTTAGGATTTGTGGGTTTGGTTGGTTTTTAGTTATTTTCTTACTGTTTTCTCTTGTTTCAAACTACTCTTTGCTGAATATTTGTCTTAAACAGCTTCTCTCAACATTCACCTCACCAGTCAACCAGAGACTCAACACTCCTGTTCTTTAGATTCAGGAGAACTACCCAGCAAAAACAAGGGAGGACTTACTCTAAAGACATCCACGGTAATAAATCAGCAGGTCCTGAAATAACTTGATTGCATTCCCACTGGCTAACAAAACAAGCCCATCTTTTCTTTCCTCTATGGACTCAAAGGAAAGGTTTCAAGCAGTTATTTCCCCTGATTATTCAAATTTAAGTGTTCTAGCTTTTCTGTATCGCACTAAGAAGAAAAATCAACTGATAATTCTAACAGCTCTTAGTAAGGCTCCCAGTTTCAAACTGAAGGTTTTTCTATTTTAGAGGAATATTTGTTATGAGAAAAATAAGATCATTGTAAACACCTATGGAAAAAAGGCCACAGAAGCAGCTAATTGAATCTCAAAGTCTTACCTGCTTTTTGCACAAAGCAGTGTCCAAACACTGTCCCCAGTGACGCTATCACACACGCAGCAACTCTCCCAAATCCTCCATTTACTACAGCTCGACTGTTTGCTTTTTTTTTAATGGGCTTGTATGACTTAAGACTAGTTCCCCACCCATTTTAAAATGTAACTGTCACTTTTCTGGCGTTGTCCAAACAAGCTTTCAGATGCTCTAGGGTAAAAATTAAAAGTTATAGAGCAACAACAGTTAACAGCTAATATGTCACTTATTTCCTCTGGTGCCACTTCCAGTGCTAAAGAAACATCTGAGACAACATCTGACCACATTGCCTATCACCCCATGTTCCCAGCTCATGACTTTTGCTCAAAGCCTAAATACCAAGAGTTAAACTGTGGGGATTCGGTGAAGTCAGTTATTGTAATTAATTTCTCAGAGCAGCACTCCAGGAAGGCAGTTTTATGTCAGGATACAGCCCATCACATCCGTGTTACAGCAGGAGAAGTGGTGAGTCTAAGGCCAGCCGACAGAGCTCTGTACAGGCTGACAGATAAATAAGGACAAGGCTGCAGGCGGGCACCTTCGGAGAGAAAACTCCATCCAGAACCACCCGGAGACATCCTATCAACGCCTGGGATGTCACCTCGGGAAACGATTCACCTTCAGCGCTGGGTATCAGACAGCATTACAGCCAGACAAGACCAAGAGCCAGCAAACTACTGACAACAAGGCTGGCTTTGAAAGGGGAAAAGGAAACCACAAGCAAGGCATAACATTAAAAAAAAAAAAGAGAGCGGAGTTTTCATGAGATATGCAGAATCAGCGTCAGGGCTTGTACTTGCTGAAAATAAAGCGGGATGCAAAGCATCCCTTCAGCTTTTGCTTCTCCCTGTGCCCTATCCCTGCATTCACCCCCTTAACTCTGTAAAACGACAAAAACCACTCCAGCAGAAAGCTGATAAACTAGAGGATAAAAAGGTCCACCTCACTGAAATGGCAGAAAACCAATAAGCACTGGAACTGTGAAAAGAGAAGGGAGGGGCCACACAACTGGAAAGAAAGGAACAACAAGAGCTTGCCTTTTTGGCAGGCTGGTGGCTTGTGAGCCACCTCCTGCAAGGGCAGCTTCTGAGATGGTGCCTCCCTACCAGAGGGTCCCCAAAAGGTCCCAGGCAGGTGGAAAAACCAGTAAGGGACAAGTTGGTCACAAAACAAACATCAGAGCGTTTTATAACCGTGGCAGATGGTGCACTAGGGCTCATTTAAAAAGTCTGCATTAGCGTCTCAGTAAACTACCTGCCTAAAACTAAAACATAAAGTTCGACAAAAACCTAAATTATTTTTGGATTTTAAGCAAGGAAGTAATCACAGTTACTGGTTCAAGGCTCCCCTTGATAAGAGTAACCATTAAGTCACTGCCATCTGCTGTCTCTGCAATGACAGATGAGAAACGAGCCCAGGTTTTTCCTGACTGCGTTTCCACTTGATAAAACCCTGTGAAAACTGACCCAGCCGGACATTCCTGGACTTCACAGCAGAGGAACCAAGGACTAAAGAGACCTCCCTAACAACTCAGCTCAAAGACACTTCCCCCTTCTTCAAACCGAATGAATGAAAGGATGCGGCTAGATAAGACCCTGAGGCGGCAACTCAGGTCTTTTTTCTGGAGTTAGACTTAAACCACTCACGGCAGATTTTCGGGAACAACCGATTGCCCAGCCAACCTCCCTGTGTAAAGTAAGCCAGGCCTGAAAATCCTGTATCTAGTTTGATACAGGCACAAACGAGCGCTGGAAACCAACCAACTCTGCAGCTGAGCTTTATGCGAAGATAGGACCGTGACCCTGAAATATAAAAAAAACCAACCTTCTCGGGTCGCTGCCAGCCCGGCACCTTCCCTCAGCACCACACAGCGCTCTCCCCACACCTCCGAAAGCGGAATAACCCTGCGAGGCACCGAAGCCAAAACAAAGCCACCCCACCGACACCTCTCCCTCCCAGGAGGGCGCTGCTGGAGGGGGTGGAGGGGGCAGCACAGAGCCCGGGGTGCCAAGAAAGAAGGGTGCCCTCCCTCAGGTCCCCTGCCCTTCCTCGGAAGCCCCTGCCCTCCCCTCAGGGCCCCCTCACCGGCCCGTCCCCCCCCTCACACGAAGCCACCACAGCGGCGGCGGCGC
>JAHREE010149573.1:67535-101489 GCA_033628505.1 Tringa tobata | reverse complement strand
CAACCTGGGCCAGGCTCTCACCACCCTCACACCAAACAAGTTCTTCCCCACATCTCAGCTCCATCTCCCCTCTTGCAGGGTCAAACCCTTCCCCTCCTCCTAGGGCTCCCCTCCCTCATCCAGAGTCCCTCCCCAGCTTTCCTGGAGCCCCCCTTCTTTAGGGACTGGAAGGGGCTCCAAGGTCTCCCCGGAGCCTTCTCTTCTCCAGGCTGAACCCCCCAACTCTCTCAGCCTGTCCTCCCAGCAGAGGGGCTCCAGCCCTCCCAGCATATCCGTGGCCCTTTTGCTTCACGAAGCATTGGAAACCCCAGGTCGTTCCTGCGGAGCCTGTTGTCCCCGTATTTACCCGGTTAGCACCTACTTCTACAAAAAATTAAAAAAAAAAACGGGCAAATTTCCAACCCTTCCTCCAACCTGCCACGATTCCTTCCCAACCCGGCCTCTGCCTTCCCCGGTGCTCAGTGCTCCCAGCGGGATGCCGTCTGTAGCACAGAGGGGGCTCCCTCCCCTCTTCCGCCACCTCCGCCGCCAGGGGAAACGCCAAATTGGACCTGATGCAAGACTAAAACCCCCTGGACCCTCAAATTAATCACGCTTCACTGGGGGGGATAATCACTGAAATTAGAGACTTTTTTTTTTCCCCTCTTGAGGGCTATGGGCTGGACAGGGTCTGTTTCCCGCTACGTTTGTCCCAAGGATTAGTTACGCGTTTTAGGGCGTAGTTCCCCAAACTCTTTTGGTTTTTTTGCTACTTAGAGGCACTATTTTGGAAGAGACGGGGCAGGAGCAACCTCCCCCCATCTCCTGGGTGTTCTCAGGATGCTGCTCGGGCTCCAAGATGGTATCGATGAACCCCGTACCCCAGCAGAGCAGGGCTTTCCCGCGGGCACCCTCCCGCTGCTGGCAGGGCTCCCGCCGTTCTGCCCTCCGGGCGTTATCGCTCCGTAATCTTTCACTATCTCAAAAAGCAAATAAACAACGGTAAATATTGTTATCTTAACCCAAGGAAGCTGTTTACACCAACCTGCCCGACTCTGCAGGCTGAGGGCTCCCAGGGGAGGGAGAGCAGCCAATTTAGGGACGGGGCTGGACTCGAAGGGGGTCTGAGCACTCAACTAATTCACGTTTTAGCTGGAACTTTACTGCAAGTAAGCCTTTACTGCAAATTTGCTGATAGAAAGTCAGAGGCGCCATCCCAGCAGGGAAACCCTTCCCCCTTTCTCCCTGGGCACTGAAATCTGTTCTTCCCCATTTACCAGTTCTGTGATTTCTCACAAACCAAACCCAACAGAAAACTCACTTTTGCTTACTTCTTTTTATTTTATTTTTACCTTCTTCCTCCCAGAACTCCTTTTCCTCATATTCCCTCTCTTTCAGAAACCAGCCAGGGCTCTCTGTTAAGGGATTTACAGCCTTGGGGGAAAACAAATCTGCTCACCTACATTAGCAGAGAAAAAAAATATTGCCAGGTCTGTTCACAAACCCAAGCAGGAGAACGAAGTGAAATCCCACGGGGCTGCTCCGGCCACCTCAGCGTGACGAGGCGCAGATCAAGCTGCTTGTGTCACTTGCTGTGTCACCTGGGTTCAGTCCCATTTGGTTTGGGACACATAAAATACTCGATTTCCAGCCCTCCTTCCTCCCTTACTCAGACCAAAGCTGCGCTCACTTCTTCCCTCACACATTTTCAGTCCTACCTTTTGCCTGGAAAAATAAAAATAAATGAAGAAAGGCCAATGCAGAGGGAAGAGCAAGGCCCCGTGTTCTGGAAGCAGAGCGCTGCCCGGCTTCACCTATGGGCTCCCGTTGGATTGACTATAGGAATGGCCAAGGGGCCACCCTGCTCCATGGTGACATCTTCCCAGAGGCCAGACATAGCCAGGTAGTGGCTTCTTGCCTAAAACTCCAGAGAAAACAGCTCAGCCCCTCATGGCAGCTGCCCTGCATCGTGTAGACACTGATTTTTTTTCCTTCTTTCAAGCCCAGAATATGCACCTTGGACTTCAGCCAGAGATGAGCAAATATTTAATTAACACATTTGACCTTTTATGAGTCCTGGATGCTGATGGCTTTCCCCAGGCAATGTAGGTGCTCTTTCCCAGAGCCTGCTGCAAACCTGCGACCAGGGCAGCGTGACAAGGTTCTTCACATCTCCAATCCTGGAAGGTTTCCTTAATTTCTGGATTTGAAAACTGAGAGGACATGGAAGTGTCACCTTCTGTTATTATTTTAATAGCATTTAAGTTTGTACCTCTTATTCCTGTGGGGCAGTATAAAGTAGAAGCCAAGTGCTACCTACTAAATCAAAAGCTGAGAGGCCTTTTAATGCCTTTTCCTGTACGACTTTGCAATTTTCCAAATTTCTTGTGGGAGGAAGAGGTTGGAGTGGGCTGAGAACAAGAGCCCGCTCTTTCTGGTTTGGAGCTGGTGTTACCAGGGACCTTCTCACCCTGTTGTTCTTCCTACCAACCCTTTGTTCCCTGATTGTGGTCAAAATGCCAAAAAAAGTCTCACATCAGTGAGTTTCTTTCCAATTCAAAGGATGTCCCCGGTGCAGGGCATGACTCTGTGCCGCCCTCGCCTCTCCCCTCCCCTGCCCAGAGCAGCGGGGCCTGGCGAGGTCTCCCCCTTCACTAAAACCCTCCATTATTTCAGCTTGAAGCCAAGTGTGGCTTGGAAATAATACAAAGCATGAAAAACCATACCTGCATATGAGGATGCTCGATTATGTCCCCAAGATGGGCACTATATATCGCTAAGACACATTATTAAAGCACAGCAGTTCTGTTTGGTAACCATAAACGCTTTATTTTCACAGTATATAAAAATATAAGAACAAAATACTCTACAGATATAAAGTTAAGCAGAGATCATCTCATTCTCGGTTTTTAAGGAGGTAAGACGTGAAGGGGATCGTTCTGTGCAAGCCCCAGACTTCAGAAAATGAAACTGTTCCGGCAGTTTAAGCGGTGGCACATTCCATATGAACACAGGATGGATGCTGCTTCCCGGAGCCAGAGGCAGGGATCTGCCAGGGGACATGTTCCCAGCACCAGGAACTCTCCTCGCAGCTTCCAACGTCCTTAAAAGTTTGCTCTTGTTAAACATAAAATGAAACTTAAGTCCCGTTTCATGATCTGACCTGGAGATAAAGACGTTCTCACCCCCCTCAGCGTATTTACTGAGGGTGCTAAGGGTCAGCGCGCGTCCTGCAGCCGGGATGCCACCCGACGGGCTCAGATTTAGGGAAAACAGCGGATCTGCAGCAAACTCATGCCCAAATACAACTGGCAGCTGGCTGTGACCGGCCGCTGAGCTGGCAAGTATGACTTCAGGAAAGGCAAAAGGTCAGTGAAAGCAAGCTGATGAAATCCCTGAGTTTCCACCAGTTCCTCCAAGGGGAAAAAATACCCCCCAATTTTAAAAAATTACAAGTGCAAAGTATACACTCATGGACAGAAGCCACAAAAGAAAAGCGTTCTCTGTGGATTTTCCAAGCCTGTTCTCTCCATGGCCTGTCCTCATCAGGGAATAGCTGCCAACTGACCCTAGACCTTCAAAAGAACATGGAAGCATGTTCTCCACGTGAGCCAGATGCCAACATTGCTGCCTTCTCACAGCAAGACTCCAGGAGGAAGTGCAGTAGGAGTCTCAGCTTTTCCAGATCCTCTCATTTTGTCGATTCACAGGAAAGATGTGTGAGTCCCGGTGCTGCGTTCACACTGGGGAGGAAAAAAACCCCCAAAACCCAAGTGCAGCAACACACACTGGAGATGGGCCAAGTATTGCCGTGCCGAGGCGGCTCGCGGAGTCCGACTGAAAATAAATTGACCAAAGAAGAAATAAGGGCAGACCTAAAAAGGAAGACTGAGGAAGGAGGGAACTGCTCCAGGTACCAGCGTGTCCCAGTTCCATCCCACTGCCAGGACGGTGTGGTGGCAGTTCCTGTCTCCTGTAAGCAGCACGAGCGGGACAGCGGGGGTTGTGTGGGGTTCATCAGCAGCATATTTGGAAACCCTCTATGGCAGGAGCGGGGACACCGCTCTCACTGCCACTTGTAGATCTTCACTGTCTTCTCCGTCAGAGTGGCCAGGAGGTGGGTTTGGTTCACTTCCAGGGGGCAGATGTCCAGCACGGGCAGGTCGGCCTGCAGCTTCTGCAGCAAGGATCCACTGCCAGCATCCCAGAGCTGTGGGACAGACAAGGTCAAACGCCGCAGGATCTTCCCTTCCCACCCAAACCAGCTCCCTCTAGAGAAAAGACCTTCCTCAAGTTACTTACAGGACCCTTCCTCTCCTTTCACACCCTGCTGGGATGGTCTCCAACAGACCTCCAAGCACAATGTCACCATGACTGCCCTCTCCTCTGACCCCAACTCACAAGCTCTCCTGCAGCCTGTAGTCCATCCCCTGCAGCTGAGCTGCTTTTTCATACACAGGGCAACCCTTCTCCTCATCTCCCCCTCATTCCCAGAGAGCCTGCATCCATCCCTCCCAGCACTTACCACGTTAGCTATCCCACCAAGCCTCTTACACCAGTTAGCACCCAGTTATGCCAGCGTGCCCAGCTGCATTCCTCTGGTGGACAACAGGGGCTTGCTGCCTGTGTTCCTCTGGATGGATGTGGACCACAGGCTTTGGCTAATATTGGCCACGCTATCGGAGAGTTACACCTGCTATAGCAAGTACAACAGACTGACCTCCCTAGAGTAACGTGACAAGACAACTCCCCACCCAAACACACTGATCCTGTAACTGATAAGGCTTCCCTCTCAAGAATTGCAATAAAACCCTCTGCCACCCTGAAAGGAAGGAGAAATACCAGGGCAGAATTAGACGCCTCGTCGCCAGCACACACAAAGACGCTGCCGTCCTCCTCCGGGCTCTGAAAAATGGCGTTCTTGGTCAGCAACTTGCAGGTGGGCCCAGCACTGAACGTCTGAACCGGGTTAGAAGAACACACCACATCTTCAGAGGCCCCTGTCAGCGAGCTGCTGGTCAGTTCCATCATCACGCAACGCACGCACGGGTTATTTTTACCTGCGGGGCAGAAATAAAAAGGTAACCTTTGGAAAAATTTAACTGCAGGCTAGTCTCAGTTGTAGGAACACAAGCAACACCACCCTGGCAGCTGCCTCCTTGTGCCATCACCCAGTTCTTAATCTGGGTGCAGAAGCTGGCTGCTGTGGTTAGGGCAGGTTCTGTGTTTCTGCTGTTGAAGGGGACACAGGGCAGGCCAGTATGGCCATGGACAGGTTGCAGATGCACTCTGGTACATACTGGGCCTGTACGTGGCGAGGCAGTGCCGCGTGTTGATCTCCGTTTGAATATCGATGCATCCTCCGGGTTCCAGCGGCAGGTGATGAGGCCGATAGGAATTGCCAGCTTTCTGTTCCCAAAAACAGGCTCCTTCCAAAGTCCCAGCCAGGATTCCACCGTAAGGCAGCGATGCCGAGGCCATCCGGGGCAGGTAGGACAAAGATACCATGGGGCACCTGAAAGCATGAGTGGCAAGAGTCAGCGGTGCCGGCTGCAGCCACGCTGGCCACCTTGCCCCACCTCTCTCCAACCACGCTGCAAGGAAAGGTCCCAAGTGGGCTACAAGCAAGGAACCCCAATGGGTTTGTCAAGAATAAGTAACATTCAACGTAACTACCGAGCCTTATGTTTTAAAGGAGCATCAGAACAGCCCGTGTCAGGTGCATGTAAATGGGCATCGATTCCCTGAGTAGAAGAGGTGGAGGTACCAGCATCTCACACCTCTTGTAATTTGTCCTTTCCAAATTAAATACTAAATCCAGCTCCAAAACAAATTCAGTTCTCCTGCTTAGACTGCACCGGTGGGTCCATTTCTCACCGCTGTGTGCCTTAAGAAGGTGCAGGTGCCAAGCACTCATACCAAGTTATACACCTACCACGCAGCCTTAGGGCTGTGTTGAATCTGAAATTGTTGAATTTGAAATTTTTGAACAAGAGATTCACATAAACCAATTTAAACCATTACAATTGCTGTGGGGTTTACGGAAGAAGCTATGTTTAGCTTGTATGTATACGAGAGAAGTTGAGAGGAATGAAAGATCCTTATGCCATACTTGGATTTCTGAGGGACTAGTTCCTGGACGTGAGAGTTGGTGTCTCTCAAATCGTAGATCATGATAGAGCCGTTGACCAGCCCAGCGTAGATGTAGTTTGTATCATCCAGGCACCAGCAGCAGCTCCAGACAGGACGGCCGGTGTTGTACGTCTGCACCACAGTATTTGTTGCCAAGCTGCAGAAGAAAAGCAAAGCGTTGGCTCGTTGCACAAGCATCTACCCATGAGAAAATAGCATAATTAAGGTAAGCAAATCTAGCTTTTTAAAAGTCTTTAAGACAGAAGCATCTCTCTTCAGACTGAATTCTGAATTAACTCCTCCTTTACTCCAGCCATGAATCTGGAAAAATCTAGACAGAACAATCACTGGGAAATTGTCAAGCGATTTATAATTCTTCCAGGCCAATGCTGTTTTTTCCAGATGGATCTTTGGAGACTGGGAAAGGAAATCTCAGAGCAGGGTCTCAACTGCCTTACTGGAAAGGGAAAGCTAAGTTACTTTTCTGGAAACAATTAGGAGAAGCGACTCTAGTGTAATCCCGTAATATCACATATTCCTGAGATCACAGGGCTCCTCTCTTCAGATTACATCTCTCATTAATTATTTCCCTCTATTTACACAAGAGAAACAGCGCTTATGCCTCAAAAGGGTACAGTTTAAACAAGGGTGAGGCAGCGAGTGGGGCACAGGCAGTTAAGAGCAGATTTATAGTGTTAATTCTTTACAAACTCAATTTGTGGAAGGAAGAAGAGGGAAGTACACGGAGGGGCACAACCCGCAACGGCAGATGAAGCTGGTGTGGGATGGGGACGTATCTGCAAAGGGGCAACAGTCAACATGGGCTCAGCGCACCGAGAACAGTGCGAGAGGAGGGACAGCACATCTCAGAGTGACTCTGGACACCCTTTTACAACACACAGGGTGGGTTTCTCCCCGGGGAAGGTGATTACGCTCACAACTCCCCAGAAGCGGGTAATTGCTCCCAATTAAGTAGAAAGGGAACAACCACAAAGCCAAACCTGGCTGGGAGGTTTGGTATCAGAACAGTGACGGGTTCAAAACAGCAGGAAAACCACCCCAAAAATCATGGTGCTATTGTAAACACTTGCAAGCCAGAACAGGAGATTAATGACATTGTGGATAATCCCTACTGGTAGGATGACTATGAAATCGGTAACTAGAGAAGAAAAATGACCAAAGGGGGGACTTTTCTTTCAGAGGGAGACTGAAAGAAGTATGAAGGTGCTGCTGGAGCAAACACTTAACTCTAAGGCACTCTGGGATCAAGCACAAAAGCGAGAGCATCACAAGCCAAGTGCCTGAGCAGATACTGCAATGAGAAGCTGTTCTCCAGGTTAAGCCATGAAAAGAGTACCAACCTCATCGGTTAGAAATCTGACTTCAGCAGAGACAGTTTTGTTTACTTTTAACTCGTCTAGCAAACATTTCAACATGGTGGCAAGAAAGCAACATTCTTTACATTTTTGTTGCAGGATTAAGTTCTCTTTGTTGCTTCACTCATGGGAAAGAATTGGGACTAATCAGCCATGTAACAGACACGTCTCCTGCCTAACCCTACACTGGCAGATGTGCATAAAGATGTTAAAATAACTCAATAAGGATCAGCCAACAGTGTTTTGAGGCAGCTTAAGATGGAAGAGCAGCAGAGTAGCAAGAAAACATGCTCATAGGCTGTAAATTCTAACAGGACTGGACACATTTTTCTCTTGGCTTTTGCATAATTAGCCCACAAAGTGCTGCTCCAAATCTCCACTAGCTCTAGAGAACCCGTGTTCCTCCAGCAGGTGCTCAGCAATTGCTGCCTAGACATTTCATATCCCAGATGAATTCCATGCTCTGCAAGAAGTTTAAAAGCCAACATTAGCGCAGGGATGAGAGCTCCCAACCTAAACACCCCTTGTTTCTGTTTTATGCCAGGAGTTCCCATGCTTCATATATCAGTAAATTTCATATCCAGATATCATGCTACCTTTTTTTTGTCTCCTCAACACAACTTGCCCAATCCACGTTGAATTACTTGTTCTGCACTGAATCCTCCACCAGAAAGTTACCAGAGACAGGTAGTTCTATAAAACCTCCACGTAAAACATGTGAAAGCATGAACAAGGCTTTCCCTCTGCTAATTCCCATATGCAGGAAGAACATACAGACCTGATCTCATCTCAGCAGCATCTTTCAGAAAGCAGAACAGCAAGTGCTGCAAGACATTTCTAGCAAGACAGAAGAAAAACCCAACCCAGCCTCTTGCCTCCCCTGAGCAGGGCTCACCTGGTCAGTTTGAGAGTGTTGTCCAGAGCAGCAGAGAGCAGCAAACCATCCATTCGCCGGCCGAAAGCCAGGCCCCGAATCTGTTTACTGTGGATGGGGATGTACTGACTGCTCTTCAGGTTGGCCACGCTCATCATCTTCACACCACAACCTGCCGCAGAAGAAGGATAAAAGCAGGTTATCGCGGAGCAGCATATGTGTAGAACTAGGAATTCTACACCAGAACTATAATATCTTTGCTGAAACCCATGGGGGGATGAAGGCATAAAAGTTATTTGCTGTTCTGGATAAGAACCGCCACAAATTGTTCTTTAGTTCAAATGGCAACAGGGCTAAATCCCCCAGGATCCCAGCCAGCCAGGGCAAACTCAGCAGCAGTGTTACAATTCCCGTTACAAGAGCCTGCTGCTCTTTAAATGATTTTTTTCAAAGACCTTCTTGCCCAGATAAAAAACACACACAGTAGGATTACGCGGCTATTTGAGAGAACAAGCGTCGCTGCAAAGAATGCTCACAGGTGAACTGAACCTGTGTGCTCCAAGAGTCACCACAAAGCCTCCCATTCAGAGATTCATTCCCTGGCCCCAACAGCCAGAAAAAAATAAGGTCGGTTGAATTCGGAAAACAACTCCTTTATGCCCAGATAAGGCATATTAATTTCCAAACCATTCCCCAAGTAAAGTTAAGTTTCATCATTCAGAAAGCATTGAAGTACTTTGCGAATAAACTCTCGGGCTCCTAATGCTGCATCTATTTCATTGGAAAAAAAAAAAAAATAGGAAGCTGGCGCTGGTCCAGACGTCAGGTCACTTGCCACAGGCTCTTAACAGCGAGACAGAAACAGGGCTGCCCATGACTTCTTGGCTTCTTATTTCCTTACTGGGAAATAGAGCTATCATTCATATTAGATTTTTTTTTTTTTGCCTTTGGTTTTCCATTTTCTTTCTCTTTTTTTTTTTTTGTTGTTGAAGAGTATTGACCAACCAGCTGCATGGGGATGCACCCACCTCCCATCTGGGGAGCGACGTTTCTCACTCAAACACTGGAAGCTTCTCTGGATGTGACACTTCAGCAGAAAAGCCAGAGAGCCCCTGCTAAAATCCTGCCAGAGAAGTGATGGGGCAAAACAAGCTCCTTGGCTTGGCAGAAGCTACCAATGCAGGGGCCAGATGAACTACAGGGAGTCTTGTTGAGTATTCCCAGTTTACAAGGCACATGCAAAAGCCAAGCAAGAGAAGGGAGGAGCAGGGAGCAAGTAGAAAACATATTTAACTTTCACCTATGAACCCCCAAATCTCAACTTGCTTAATTACCAGGAATAAAGGTAGACTGTGGAGAAGGCTGTGACACCACGAGACAACTCAGCGAGTCGCAGTATGCCATTACTCTGCAGTTCCCAGTCTGGGACACCACAAAAACCTTTTCCAAGTGGTACTTGCGCTGGCTTTGGCTGGAGGGGATGCTGCCTGGGAGGAAGGTGCGGGAGCTGCCGGGCTGCTGAGAAGCACTCGCATTGTACTGGGCCACCAGAGCCTTCAGCTCCTGCAAAGAAAAAAGACCCAAAGAGCTTTAATTCAACGTATGTCACCTTTTGTGTTCTCTCTTCCAGATGCTCCAACTGGACTTGTTCTCAGATAAAGAGGGGGAATATGGTACAATTTCCACGCCATTCCTCAAATGCTGGATTTCCAACTCCATTGACTATGACAGCGAGCAACAAAAGCATTGAAATGCTATGCAAGTTCTGGCAGAATGTACTCCAAGTCTGTTATTGTATATATTAGACCCTGTGAGAGACAGGACTCTCGGGCAACACATAAAAGCCAATGACAATTATTACCAGATCAATGCTGTTTAGAAGAGAACGAACTGCCAAGTATTACATGCAGCTAAACCACAAGAGAAAGTCAATTAGAACCATTTTCCAGAATTTCCAGAATACCCCATAAAAAAATAAAAGCCCGAGTTTCAACAGAAAGGGCGTTGCAGGAAACAAGTTGGTCTATTTAATGAAGATGACCCTGTTCTTGTAAACCCCGAGCAGCAAATTCCAGGAACGACACAACTCTCAAGAGCTCCAGCCCTGTTTTCCTCCACCTCCTCCCCCTCTCTTCCTCCACCTCAAGCGATGAGTGCTGAAGGATGCTCAGCAGAGACGTGGCCAAGGACAGCTTCCATCAGCTATGAGGTATTTCTAGAATTCCTCTTTCCACAGACATCATCACAGGCGAGGTGGGTGTGCAAGTAGTGGCACTGGCATATTATCAGTCAACTAGAAATGCCCTCCCTTCCCCCCATCCAAAAAAAAAGGCATTTTGACCAACTTCTTGTAATCCAAGGGCAAAACCAGACAGTACAGAACCCCAGAGATATCAGAGGGAGCATATCTATTAAGAAAACTGCTACTTGCTTTCTGTTGTCTGAGCAACATAGATTGAAATACTATGCAATTTTTAAACAATTAAGGGCCACGGGAGTGATCTTATGAATATATTAGTAGACCGAAAGCCAGCTTCAATATTGAACCAGCCACTTAACTCACATCTCGGCAAAGGCAGCAGTTCTCAAAGAGGCAAGGTCAAAGATCAAGCTCTACATTAATAGTCATCATCAAGACCTCTAACTTTTGGAAACCGTTCAAGAGGAGAGGAATTCTGATATTTTACAGAGGTCTGATCTGTTTTGCATCAAGCCTGTTGCAAATTCCCCAAGAGAGTAAAAATCAAAGCTGAAGACTCAAGATGATACCATTAGAGCAAGCAAAGACAAAACAACCTGGGGAGGAAGAAGAGGTGAGGGGTGCAAGGATGCTTGCAATGGCAGCTATAGCTTCAGGCTTAGAGTCAGCAGTCAACGAAAACACCAGTAACTTAGTAGAAAATAACTCTTAATAAAAAAAAAATTAATCAACTTATTATTTCTGAAAGGCAGGAGAATATCACCACCACTGAGGGTCAGAAGAGATTGAAATTATTTGTTGCTCTGGGGAGTTTACAAAGCTCTCCTTATCACCTGCATTCAACATTCAACTTTTATACAAGTTATTAAAAAGGAAACCAGGCAATTAAAGCCACAAGGACTATTAGTACAATGCTTCCATTTAAACACAATGGACAAACCCAGCAGAATCAGAAAGTCTTACTGGAGACACATTACCAAGGTGATTAAAAGTGCTTCACTGCAGAACAAATTCCACTAATTGTGTTCAAAAGAACACTATTCTGGTAGTATGAGCCTGTGCCTTTTTTTTTTTTTTAAGAGGTTTGCAGAGTTCTCCTGGTGTTGACTAAGGGCCTCGAGGGCACACTCCTCTCTCCACACACTATGACTACCTCCTAGATTTCAGCTTGAATGAACACGGTCACACAGGTGGGGTGGGGAGAGAAGAGGACAGGCAGCAGAAGTCTTCCTGAGGAGTACGCCTGAGAAGTAGAAGCAGGAAAGCACAATGAACAGGGAAGGAAAACCACCAGCTGCAACAAACACAGAACTGTTTTCTTTTGAGTATTAGGTTACTGTTTTAATAGCCGGTAGGAGGCTTGGAGGACAAAGGCAGTTATCAGATGGCTGTCACTCTCTGGCTGTGCTCCCACTGCTGGTCTTACACCACACACAGCCCCAGCCTTGCATTGAGGAGAGAGAAAAAACACGACGACAAACACCTCAAACCGCAGCACAGCGCTACAGGCACTTCACCCTCCTTTGGTTCAGGTTCAAATTCAGTCAAAAGAAGCATTTGTAATGGGCTTCAATCTAGGTAACAGCTGAATGAAGCGTCAGGTTTTGTTTCTAGATCTTCCCCAGACACCACCTGGAGGTGAACACAAAGATCCCAAAGGTGAAAAATTTTTATGCAAAAAAACCATTAGCCTAAAACTCTTCTAAAGGAGTTCACAAGTTTTTCTTGATATTTTGCCATCCAATTCTTTTTGGATGACCTGAAAATCCCATTTAAAAAAAAAAGGAGGGTTTTATATATATATATCTATCTCTCTATCTCAAGAAATATAAACTGACCTCTGCAAGCCTCACAATTACACTTTTTTCTTTATAGCAGCATGCAGTTTCCCGTTATCTTCCTGTCAGTCCTCCCTTTACTGCTCCAAATAGAAACAGAGGGACTGTTTCCCACTTGAAAAAAATGGATCTCTTATCCCAGTTGATCAGTGGTATTAATGCCAGAAGCCAGAGGTGATTTGCTTACCATTAGCTAACTTTTATGGAAAATTTTGGAGGAGTACCCAGTAGCTCGCATCTGATTCTCAAGTTCTTTTTGCTCACAAAGGAAAATCTTTAGGCAAAGAAGAACCCCCAAAAACCCCACCCCACTTGCAAAATTCAAGCCTGAACCTGCCAGGCAGTGGGCAGCATATAGCTCTGCACAGCACCCACTGCAGGCTCCTGTATAGAAACACCACCACTGAGAGCTTTCTGCTAGGGCTCTAGTTAGCTCCCGACCCTATCTCACCTCAAATTCCTTTCCTCATATATTTTCATATAGCTAAAGACTTTGACCCATCCCTTTTCTAGCCTCAATCATCTTAACTTCAACAACAAAGTCCAATGGACAAGACTGTTAGTGGACACGAGCAGGGAAAAATGAATACAAACATAAGAAGGTGACAGAAAACTAGTGACATGACTGCTGATGAGGCACAGCTCCCAAGCAAGTTAGCGACAAAAAAGGGTTCACACAATGACTTTTTTGGGGGGGGGATGACCAATAGCATTTGCTTCCCATAAAAATTCAGACACCGTGGTTTGTATGCAACCAATGTACATCATAACCATTCCAATAAAGTTTGTGCAGCTGAACTTTGCCGTACCAAACGTCCCCCCGAGCATACAGACAGACATTTTGGACATTTCTTTTGTAATCCCACAGCACTTTTGTTTTCCAGACTGACTTGCAGCTTTGTGTGCCAATTAAACACGTTTCCTTCTGCCATGAGTAACGTGGCTGGCTGAAAGGATCAGGGCAACAGCCTCAGGATTAACAAGGCAAATTCAGATTAGATGTTAGGGGTGGGGGAAAAAAAAAAGTCTCAGTGAGGATGTTCAAACAATGGGATGTCCAGAGAAGCCGTGCAATCTGCTTGCACACACTCCACACCTGGTGTGACAGAGCCCTGAGCAACCCAACCTAATGCTGAAGTTACCCAACCAAGGTCCCTTCCAGCCTGAACAACTCCATGCAGGTGGTGGCTTTACTAGATGACCTCTCGTAAGACAAGGAGCTCGTTAGGTCATACGCTCAAAATACAATCAAACAACTTAGTGACTTATTCCAGATTTCTTGCTGATTTTTTGTTCCCCAGCAAATTGTCTTACTTTCACTTTATTCGTAGTATAGACAAGCACCTTGAAATTGCTTCCAGCGTTCACATTAACCACTACAGGACAGTGATGAATGCAGTATAAATACTGAAACAGAGCTTAAAGAACACAGGATACTTAATCTTTTTAACATGCGACTTCAATTCACTTTGACTGGATACTCTATCATTTAACACCAGAAGAATTGCAGGAAGCCATTATGGACCTGCAGTTTTATTTTATTCACATTTTCTTTAGGCCAAAGTTTAAAGTGGACCCATTTTCTTATTAGCTCTGATGAACTTCATGCAGGAACTTAGGCAAGCAATTCATAAAGCCTTATCAAGTCACATGGGAAGACTGCAGCAGAGGATGTTGCTCAATGTGCAGACATAAATAGCCAAGGCTATAACAAAAATCCAGAAGTAAAGAAAACCATAAAATTAAGCGAGTTATTAGACAGGGAGAGATTAGATATCATCTACTTCATACAACAACAACAAAAAAAGTAGCAAACTGGCTGTGAAACAGGCTATTGGAAAACCTAGTGCTGGTGGAACGTGCCAGATAATTCACAGTTGGAAGCACCAATAAAGTCCAGAATTTATAGGAATCCTGCAGAAGCAGCTGGGATGGGTTACAAAATACCGCAGTATTGCAGGAGCCAGAAAGGAAGCAGTCGTTTAGCAACCAGTCATTTATTTTCAGCAATTTGCATTCTAAGGGGACAGAGGTGCCTCTTAGCAGCTGTTCAAGCCCTGCATCCAGCCTATGCCATGGACAGCCCAGCTCTCTGGGCAACAGAAGGTGCTTAAGTGGAATGTTGACTGACCTTCACCAAAAAACTAGGTGGTTTTTTTTGGTGTTCTCTTGGTGTTGCAAACAGCCCTACCTCTTCACAAGCTACTTCTCAAAGGCTCTTGGCTAACTAGCGATAACAGGTCCGTTATGGGGTTACTATAGAGATTTTCAAAGCTTATTTTGATGCAGTTAAGAGGAAGATGAGGAGAATTAGTTTGGTGCTGTATCACCAGGCTTTGCCAGGCACCATGACCTGAGGAGGAACCTGCAACATCAGCAGCCAAAAGAAAAAAAAAACCTCTACCACTTAGCTGTATTTGCAACTCGATTAAGTCTTAGAAGCACAGGTAGTATACATGAATATGCCAGTCTGGGATGTTTATAATACTCCTGATGATTCACCAATTGACTTCACTGAATCTTGCTGCTTATTAAAACTGGAAGCCTGTCTCCTCTAAGGGAAAACGCAAAAGGCAGGTTGAAGAGAAAAAGGAATCCTCTGCGTGAGGCTCACCTGAACTTGCTTGCGGAGTTTGCTGCATTCGTCTGTCAAAACCTGCAACTGGAGACGACTCTGCGCCGATTCCAGCTCCGCCTGTTTCCGCAACAGTTGTTCCTTTTCTAAAGAGCTGGAAGAAGGAGAAGAAAAGCAATCTTTAGGACTAGGTACTGCCCGGGATGCTTCTCTGGGCTGTCTGTTCCTATCCCCAAGACTGCATCCCAACACAGGTACCACTCGGGTAAATTCAAGAGTAAGATAAAATCTGGTACCACACTCATGCAGTACGTTCACCTCGAGATGTTCTCGGTTACGCAATGAATGACTCACTCAAGTATTGTACCATAGAAACAACAGCCTTTCTCCTCACCCTCTTCAACTGTGCTAATTTAGAAGAGGAGAGTGAAAGAGAAATCAGGGTAGGGTTTTTTTTTTTACCCCCACCTACAGAAACAGTTTAGCAAATTCTATACCATCAACATCCACTGTAATATACGATGTCAGTAATACAGCAATATTGTCAAGCTTATTTCTACTACCGGGAACTAATTTTATTTCAGGAGAATATAGCTGTGTCAGAAATAGATACATACAGATAAATTCTCTGTGAACGCCCACAGAGAAGCCATACTTCATACCTCACCTGGAGCCTAAAAGTGCATACACACAATTTAGCACCGCCAGTTTTCATAACTTCAATTTGTCTTTCATATATCCTTTACATGTGAAGGAGTAGTTAAAGAGGGGGAAGAAACACCAGTATTCCCTAAAATTATCTGCACATTTGGTCTGTAACATTGACCACTAGATTCTGCACTTTGAAAGCAGCAACATGCCATTTATTTCAGTAGTTGATGTGCAGGGAGATCTCGCTTGCCTAAGTACCTTCTAAATATACAAACCTAGCTGTGCATATTTACCAAGCACAGAATTCTGTCCTTTCCCTATAGCACTTTCACACAGTTTTTTTGCTGCATAAGGAACAGGTGAAATGCTGGATTTAACCATCGCAAACACATTCTTTACACCAACACCCAGAGCCTGAAGGCTGCCTTTTTTTTTTGTCACGTGAAGAACAAACCCCAGGATCTCATACCCAATTCAAGGCTACGCACGAGCGATATCGAAGTGTGCATCGGTGCTGGTGTTTGTCCTCTGCTGGTGGCTGTGTGCCACCAAGGAGCCACCGCCAGCAGCTGAACCAGACTGACAGCAGCCTCCCCACAGAAACAGGAGACAAAGGAGGAGCAGGGCAAGCAGGGAAGGGCTGCAGCGAGACCAGGACACAAGCAGCAGTTAGACAACTGCCTCTCCATGAGAGATAACAAGATTTAAACACCCAATGCCTTCTGTGCTTTTAGAAAAGAAAAAAAAAAAATAAAAATCTTATTTATAGTTTGCTTTGCAGTGTGGATCCAGTAAAAGCAGCGTGACCCTTCTAAAGGTACAGTTCAAACACCATCAGGCAGCGGCTATCTGGAGATTTTCCCTTTGTGACATTTACTCCTCAATCATTTCTGATCAATAATTACCAGGACAGCGAGGTTTCTGGTGAAAGAGTGCATTGAAAGAAGAGCAGCAGAGTTAGAGACATCTAAAGACCCCAATTAAATTCTATTCACTACAAGACTCAGGAGAACTCAGATATCTGCAGTCCTGTAATTTCGGAATAGTATCTGTGACAGCATCTTATTGAAAAGAAATTAATCCCCATTTTCATACCTGCTTTTCCTTTTTTCAATAAGAAGTCTACATTTAAGTCAGAGGGGGAAGCAGAGTCATCGTAATGCTGGCTGACCTTTTGTAAGTAAAGCTACATGAAGAATTTGACAAGGCAAGATGGAAAGTGATTCATATGAGAGATTACTCTGTTTAATGCATGCAGGAAAGATGGCAGAAAAGGTCAGCTACTCACCTCCCTTGCATTTCTAACTATGCCTCGCTTTTCTCATCTAATGATGAATTAGCAATATACAGCTTTTTGGCAACAACTCTGCACGTTCTCCCGTGATGACATTTCAGGGTACAGCACAAGACAGCTTCCGTTATTCTAGGGCCGCAAAGCGCAAACTCAGAATTCTGTTTCTTGAATTTTCAAAAGGAAATTCTCCTTCCAGGTGAGACACGCTGTCCCGCTTTGAAGTAAATCCGAACCAATTTTTGTGTTCTGTAATTTTACATTTTAGCTGGGCCTCCTCTAACTCTGTGAAATTAACGGCGTAGTGTGGAGAAAACTGCTCGTTCCCAGAATGATCAGACCAATGTTTGTGCTCCATGCCAAGGAATGGTGAGCAGAGAGGCCCTTGCTTATACTTATTGCTATAACAACCAAGGGCAGCCAATTTTCGTTATTTGCCCCTTAGAGGGTCAGAAATGGAAAAAATGTAGAGGGGTCACATCTGTGGGGAGGAGTGGACAGGAGAGGTGACCCAAACCTGACCAACTGGGGTATTCCATCCCATCTGCCCCATGCTCAGGATAAAAGCTGAGGGATCAAAGGGTCAGCTCTCTTCCTTCAATGCCCAATGTCCAAAGAGGACCCTGTCGTTTCATCTGATCCCCATCCATGTGTTCCTGATTCCAGAGCTGGAATCCAGTCCCCATCCATCACTGAGTCCAGTCTGGGACTTCCCCGGTGCCTGCTGGTGACTTGGGAGCTTGATACAGTTTTGTATATATTGTATTTATTTCATTATTTTCTTCTTTTTTATTGTCATATTAATTCTTCATTAAAGTAGTTTAGTTCATTCTGAACTTTTGAATCTCCTTATCTTTTCCTTTCCTCTTTTGAGGGGGGGGGCCATCTGTCGGTCCGGTTGCGGTGATTTCGGCTGAAACCACGACACACGTACAGCCCAGCAAGGGCTTGGTCTTGAGACAGCCATACTCATCAGAATCCCCGAGGGAATGCACAAATTGCTTTAGACAATACAGGGAATTAAAGCCTGACGTGGAAGGCAGACTGCAGCTTCCAAGGGCATGCAATCAGTGAGGGCATGTCTCCACGTGGAGACTCTGTACCTTTTCATGCGCTCCTGCTCACTGGTGTCCAGCGCCTTCAGCGTGCGGGCGTACAGGATCACGATGTCAGAACGTTTCGCTTTCTTATTGCACTGAAATAAAAGAGCAGTTCAGTTCATCTACAAGGATTTAACTATCCAAATCACGCGCCCCCACGCCAGGCATTATTTTGAAAATTTCTTATAGTTTTTAAGGGAGGGGCTGTCTACCTGTCTATTTGAGGCCAAGTCCACAAAAGCACAACCATACCACAGCGTTTTCACAAGACGCTCCCTCATACAGACACCAGAGCTCTCATCTGGGCTAAAACTACAGTTTTAGGTCATGTATCCTATTGCACCTTTAACAGCACATCACCTTGCTTCCCATTGAGTTTGTTCTGCTAAAGCACCAGCAACACAGAATGGTCAGGCAAGTTCCAGGAATAACAAAAAGAAAAAGAAAACCAGACCAAGAGGTAGGGGGGAGCAGGGGAAACGTCTAAACCAAAACACCAACCCAACTTCTATTTTGAAAACATCAAGACTGGCTGCTCTGGGAACCCCTGAGTATAGTCCCAACTCTTACTTACATACTATAGTCCTTTGATCAAATCCTGTAGGTCCAAATCCATAAAAGCATTCCAGTGCCAGTATGAAACACCGACATCCCACTGTTCTCAGTGACACACAGGGAGTCAGATATTTCAATAATTGCGTGGGCCTGGCTGTGACTATTTAGTACTTTAGATTCTCCTTAAAAAGAAGGGATAATACCTCCCTCTGAGTTGGGACTAGGAAGAAATTACAGCGCCTGCAAGCTTACTGTTTTGCAAATATACTTTGTTGACAAGAAAAGAGGCAGTGAATACTCAGATCAAGTAACCTCAGCTGAACATTAAATTACTACATACGCTTAAAATGCAGACATCTCTATTATTTAGTAGCAGGAAGATACCAAGGGTTTCAGATCAGACACCCTCCCCCCCCCTCCCTTTGTGCAACGCAGTGGGTGGCTGGGACAGCTCTCCTGGCAGCCAGCGGCCATCACTGGCAGGATCAGGAATGCTGCAATTTCACAGTAACTTGCACTCCAGCCACTTGGTATACACAGCACCACACACACCAACTCCCTGCTATTCAATTAGAGAACGGCCAGTCGCAAAGGAGAGAGGCTGAAAACGAAGGGAAGGCGATTTAGAGCTGCAAGGTTTTCTCCAAGAGCAAGAAGTTCTCCCAGGAAGTTTTCGGTAATTACATCACTGGAAGAAAAAGAAGGAGCAAGCACCCCTTACGAGTTGTTAGGGTTCAAGAAAAAGCAGTCACAAAATGCCAAAGAGCAAAGATGTGCGAAGGTCTTGGAGAATTCTTCACCCACTACAGGCCAAGACACAAAAGCCTCACACAAAACTGACAAGGATAAGAAAAAAAATAAGGTTTGGGCCTTTGCTATGGCAACAGTGATTCTTTAGGTTTAATCACAGCACACATCAACAGCGAGTTTCTTGTTCAGAGGAGGAAAACCTGCAGAGTCAAGCAAGACTATGGAAGCTCTCAGAATGACAAAGCCAAAGAAATCCTGGGCTTCCAGCCACTGACTTGGAAAGCAGCAGAACTGAATCCTATTTACAAGGTACTCGTTGACCTATTTTTTTTTTTTTTTTTGGTCAACATTCCTTTCTGGAGAAAAGGAATAAGGAATGGAAGCACATCACAGAGAAGTGGAGACCTAATCAAAAGAGATCAGTATTGCCCATGGAAACAAAGCTGAAAATAGCACCTTAAAAGCAGATCTGTCACTGGCAAACGGGCATTAAAGGATCCAACTTCTTCCTCAGTTGCAAGCTACCTTAACAACCTGGTCTCTGTAAAGGCTGCAAAAGCAGATGCAGTTCAAAACTGAGAACTGTTTCCAGTCAGTTAATCTTCTAACAGATTTCTTGTCCAATAAGGTATTCTTTATGCCTAGTGAACTGCTTCTAGGCATCTCTCTGCTAATCCCGCACTCCAGGACCACAGTGCAGCGTTCTGAAGCCATCTACAGGTTCAGCACTGGAATTCTCAAACTTCTGAGCCTGCTACTCCCAAATGCTCTATTTCAGGAAGAAAATCCAAGTCAGAGTTCTCCCTTTAAAGCACTCTTTGTTGTTCCTGGCCTAATTACATCAAAATAACGGTGATTTTTGTTGTTTCTGACAGCTGGCAAAGGTGGATTCTCCATGTAACTGTTACAACCGCTTGTTGCAGGGACCACACCTGCAGAAGTTACCCATCCCCGTGCACATAAATGTCCATTTTACCTGGGGGCACTTCCCTGCCTGTCCCTTGAGCCACCTTTCAATGCACGTGTAACCAAATAGATGTCCACACCGCAAGGCTGAGAGACGGTGGTCCCCAGCGTTGGTCCACTGCTCAAAGCAGATGGCACAGGTATCCCCTTCCTCCTCATCCAGCATAGCTACAGGAACTGATGGCTCCAATTTCTTCAGTGGAGATCTCTAGGATTAAATAAACAAAACCACATGGCTTTTTTTTAGACAAATGCAGCATTTACCATATTTAATCTATCTCCAAAACGACTTCGGTCACCTTACCTGCTTTTGCTGGACTTCAGCTCCTTCAATTTCATGACTGCCATCTTCTGCAGAAGGTTGAGACAAAGCTTGAGGTGGCTCTGCTTGGACCTGATTGGAAACTAAAGAAAGCATTGCTTAAATAAAGCGATAGATAATGGGGGGGAAAGGAGTTCTGCCTGACTTGATCTGAAATCATTGGGGCATAAGATAAGCACTGCAACAACACGCACAGGCTACAAACAAAGCTTCAGATCAGTGTCCTGGATACTGAAAGTCAGGAAGTCTTCTATCCACCAATAATAATGCTGAAGAACTTTATGCTTTCTTTTATAGAAAGCAGCAGAAATTCAGTGTATTCGGCAAAAAATTAGAGGTCTTTTAAAAACAGAAATTTTCGTGACCTGCTGGAAACAGACATCTGTGTACAGGTCTATAGTTAGGCTAATTTAAGGCTACAACCCTGCATCATTATGCCCCAAGAAACACAGACACCAATACGAAGAAGTTATTTTGCCAAGGGACCTAAGCATGCATATTTCATGTGCCAAGAAAGCATTTACAGTATGCTATCTGTCCATTCACCCTGACTCAAGCAGTTTTCCAGCTGGTAGTTATCCCAACTAGAGTTTTGCTGGACCATATGCTTTTGTGGTGGGGCTCTGTTAGCCCTTCTGGTGAAACACAGGCACAGAGAAATGCTACAGTTGGGTTACCACCACTAGCATACTAAAAAAGAAGCCGAAATCACTGTCTCCTCCACCTCCTGACAAAACAAGAGAGTTATTAGTCACATTTATTATTTGAGGCAGATACTCTCAGCCCAGTGGAGAGGCACCACCTAACCCTAGCTAACATCAATATAGTTTTCAGCCTGTATGGTTAAGGGCTCAACTGGAACCAGAGGCTTATATAAGCAAAAAAAGGCAAGGGAATTCCAGAAAACCCAACAGAGAGCATATGGTCACACAATATTACACAGCACTTAACAGCTTGAGCTCCTGTCACGTGCAAGAATAGCTCAGAGCAAGCAGAATGAATCTGTTCAAAAAGACATCTCATAGATGTGCCCTCAGAAAAAGGTGTCAAGGTGGGCTGGCCAGTCAAAACCAAACCTAAGGGCAGAGAGTGAAACATGAAGGCATTCCTCAGAGACTGAAACAAAACAAACCAAAAAAAAAGTCTTGTTCTCCTATTCTCTGGACATCAACCTCGGATAGCAAATTAACTCTTTGTCACTCCTACATAAACTGCATATGTTCATCACAAACAACGTCACCGAAGTGCGTGGCAGCCTGAGAACGTGAGTCTGGATAAAGGATTGTGAGCTGGAAAAAGCTGAGGCAAGAGAGAGACAAGCAAAAAGCCCACCATCCTAAGTATCTCAACCTCCTCAGCTGAGTGTCACAAGAAGTTACAGGAATGACAAGAAAACTCTAAACTGAAGCAGACTGAAATCACAAATAATTTAAAAAAATACTGAATCAGATCCTTCTCTGGAAACTGAAAGCACCATTGATCTCCAGAGATGCAATTTGATGTCTTCAATAATACTCCTTGATAAGTTATAACCGCAGAAGTATTCTAATTACTGATCTCTCAACTTGGAAGTTATTCTGAACATTTCTAGGATTACTTACGAGCAGCAGCCTGCAAATAGCAAGACGACTGTATTTAACATTAGGGTAGCAGTCACCCATTGCTGCTACTGCTCTTAGGAACCACCTGCCAGAAAGCCTTGTGGCAGCAGCCTCCTCCCATCAGCTGTGGGCATGATGATCCCTCAGCACCGTCTGTTGTGAAGCTCAAAAGGATTTCCCCACCGAGTTTTGAAACAGTGAGATGAGTTTCTGAAATCAGTCTCTCTACACAGCTCAAATATAGCACAAACCTCCCAAGCTGGCTGTTTGAGGTGTCTCCTGGGCCGACGGTAACAGCGGTGCTGCAGCCTCCACTGCTTCCTCCTCCTCAGCAGAAGAGCTGCTGTCAGAGTCACTCAGTTCTATTGTTTCGTCCGAGCTGGGTTCCTGGTTGTCCCTTGCAACACGCGAGGGCTCCAGATGCGGGACGGGTCCTGCAGCGGGCTCTTGGGTCCTGCTGAGTTGGAAGTAACTGTCCAACGCTGCCCTGGGTCCAGAAAAGCAAGAAATAAGAGCCACAGTTATTTCAGGTAAGCTAAAGACTCAGATGTTTCTCCATGCTCGCTTGCATTCCTAGGCTCTTGACTGCCATAGGAAGGTATCAAAGTTATCAAGGAAGACCTTCTCTGGTAGAGGGGCAACCCCTGTTCATAAAGCCCACTTTATGAACAATCTGCAGTATCGTACAGCAAACATCTGTTTTGCTCAGCTCAAATAAAATCTCATTTACAATGATATTGTCTTCTTTTGGGGTGGGTTGGTGGTGGAGAGAAGAAAAGCAAAAGGGACATAAGTATCATTCGCTAATAGCCTCAGGAACCCCTAATTGCTACATCCAACCCTAACTTGGACATGCTTCCCAAAGCCACCGGTAATATTAGATGCACAAAGCTCATATCAAAGTCTCACTCCATCGACTACTATGTGCCTAGTCTTTCTACTTTCCCTCTTCTTTTCTACTGGAACTTCATCCCTGGATAGAAACCTCCTCCCCTCCATCAGTTCAGCTATCGTCTCCATTACCCTTCAGATTCAAAGCAGAAGTTTGTCAGGTTGCCTTCCAGCCCCGAGAACTTCAGTGACCTTCACACGCAATGCAAGGGCAAACAGTACAGTTATGTTTAATCATCTGGGAGGAGATGAGTTCTCAGTCTCACTGAATTTAAAGGCAATGCTCCACTTAATTATAATTTCACCCTTGACATTTACAAAAACTACAAAGATGAGACAAAAACCAAACAAACCAGATATAGGGACTTCTTTCTGGCTGGAGAGCTTCACCCTTTAAACCCATCACAAATAGAATTAAACATAGAATTTTTACTTTCTTTGCCTAGAGGTAATAAAAAAAAAAAAAACCCTGCAGAAAAATATTAGTTCACACGTTTGTGGATGTTTCTGCAGCAACTGTCACCAAAAAACTTAATCAGGCAGTGCCCAAATCAAAGGTGAAATGCAAAACAGAGCACAAGCTCCACTGAGCTAAATGCTGGCCAGAACTGTGGAGAGTCAGCACTGCTGCAGGGAGCACCGACAGGAATTCGGCAGAGCAGAGGGAACGGGGCGAGCAGAAGCTCTGCAGGCAAGATGGAAAGTGTGGAAGGGCTCAGGAGTCAACACCACCACTGCCAAAATAAGAAAAGGGGGGGGATTCACTTCACAAGAGCACAGATCCTGCCAGAAGAGATCAGAGCCGTGCCATTACTGAGCTTACACAGTATGTGACCTGCCCAGAATTTGGCCAAAACCACACACCTGGACTGAGCTGGGCTCCAGAAGCCAGGAAGCCGGGCGGTTTTAAGCTGATGCCGGAGTTGCTAAGAGTGCAGCTCAGACCTAATTTCGTTTCTGCTTTACCTGGCACTGGCAGTCCTCTGGGAACCACCGATTCTCTGCTGCCTGCGAGCTCTCCTCACTCGCGGGCGCTGCGTGACCTGTGGCACAGGCAGTGGCCAATGCGGAGGATCAAGTGGCCCTTGTAGCCTTTGCAGTCCGTTGAGAGCCGAGGCAGGGCTCGGCTGCGGGTCAGGCTCAGCAGCTGCTTCCCTTGTCGTACCAGCATTTGGTGTGACAACAGCGTCATCAGCAGGAAGAACTGTAGCGCTGCCACCTCCTTCACCGAGCACTGGAGCACCGGAGGACAGCGCTGCGTGACCCGAGGGCTCTGTGGGAAGCCTCCCCAGGTCCTCCACAGAGTGAGCAGCCACAGGCTGGAGATCAACTTCCATCTCTTCTTGAGCCATTTCTGCAAAGAGTTGAAGAAAACCAGGATTTATTTGCAAGCCTGCGCCCTACTTCTAGCCCGACAACGGCAAGAATTAGGCGCAGCAGTCAGTGACTACAAAAGCTTTTAGAACTCAGGCTGGAGAGACAGTTTGTCCTTTTGCCTTAAACACACAACAGAGCTAAACCCTCCCAAATCGATACAGGTATGTGAACTGGCACAGCAGGCAGCACCCTCCCACAGCCTGGGATTCAAAGTCTTTGCCTCAACAGCAGCTAGGCACATTGCAAAAAAAAAAAATGAAATCAAATTAAGTAAGCCCCTGGAGGAATATGGAAAGTTAGGGATCCCGTGCTGGCAACATTAACTTGACAGCAAATTCACATGGACCTTGGAGAAGAGAGTTTGGAAATACTCAAGAGATTCTCCGTGGTGAGCAGTGCTGCACAAACACCCACAAATAAAGCCAGAAACAAGCTCTACAATGCAGTCCTTTGTCTGTCGCATTGCTCTCCGGAGGTGGGTTTATTTTCAAGTTTCTTCGAGTAAAATTCCACTATCGCTGCAACCCTTTCTCACAGGCCTTTCAGATACTTAATATTCACCAACACCGTGCCAACGCAGAGAGTCCCACAGCAGAACACATGAGTGAGTCGTTACGGGTAGCAAGCATTTGTGGATCCATATTTACCCTGACACTAGATAAACATGAAATTTGCAGCAAAACCTCACTTGCGTTATTTAAGGATGTCTGCCCTGCAAATGTCTTCAGGATAAAGATTTCAGGTTACCTCCTAAATAGGAGTACAGAGAAGGCAACTGTCTGTGCATTGCTAATTATTACACCACCTAATTGGAGCACTTTAGTCACCCCATTCGACAGGCAGTCTTACAACACACAAAAAAGTTCAAGCTTATTTATTTAACTGAATAAATACATGTGCCCCCCAAAAAATCATCCTTCTTTTGGAGAGTGGTGTGGATTCAATTCTGCAGGCTGCTGAAGGTCATTCACATTCTCAAAAAATACTTAGGCAATCATAAACCTGAAAGGCCTTGGGAACTGTAGACCTTTAGCATTACTAAGAGCCCAAAGCACACACCATAACTTGGTAAGCTAAGCGCTGTGCAAACAGAGCAAAGGCTGCTTTTAGTCCACCTAGTAACTAGAAAGCGTATACAAGAATTACTATAGAGGGATGTACTAATGTCTAGATGTTTTTATAGGCCTTTTAAGAAGTTCTAACTTACAAAACATTTTATAATTCTTATAGTAATTTCCAATTCAGCCGCAGTTAGGCCGCAAATAGATGTTAAATGCCACCTCCCACCAGAACAGCCATGCAGTCAAGATACTGTAATATCCAGTGATGGAGCACTGCTTCTCTAAACTCACATTTCACGATAAAAACACCACCTAGAAGGAAAACAGATCTTTATTTTGCCCATAAATTAACTGTGAGACTTAAAAATACTGCATGCATTCCCCATCGTGGGTTAACTAACCCTGCATAACTCCTAATAAACAAGAAAAAAAAAAAAAGATGTTAATATTGGCGCTTTCACCATTAAATCTTGGAGCCTTCCTGAGAGGGGCAAAAGCCAGTACTTCCTTGAGAACAGCCCACCCAGCAGTCACCGGAGGAGCCCGCAGACAGAAGGTCTCCATGAACAAGCTTCTTGGGCCCAGGTGAGAAGAACCAGGGTGCTGTCAGCGGGCAGAGCCGGAGCAGCAGCTCCACAGAAGGCCCTGCAGTACCAGCCAGGCAGCTGAAGGATGAAGCACAAGCTCCCCGCTGTGGAGGGGCCTCCTCACCGCGCACACCCCCGTCCTACTCCCCAGCTCCACGGGTTAGCGTGCTGCACCCGCTTTAACCCAAAAAAAACCCCCTAAACACCACCCAAAATTAAGCGCACGCTCCACAACCACGGGTTTATGTCTGCCTTCTTACAGGGCTCGCTTATTTTAACTACGAAATGCCGTCACGCAAACAGCGAGGGAGGGGGAGACCTGTCCTCCCTCAGCCGCAGGCACACCAAGCCCTCTCTGGGGACGCCTCAGGCCACCTTCGCCCAGGCCGCCCCGACACCGCCCAGGCCGCCTGGAAGGCCAGGCCGCGGCGGGACCCCCGCACCCCTCCCCGGCGGCAACCCGCGGAGGCCCAGCCGCTCCCGCGGTGCTCGGGGAACGCCAGGCCGGGAGGGGACCGAAGGGAACCGGAGCGGGGGGAACCGTCCCCGCCGCCCCTCGCTCACCTGCCGGCGGACCCGACCGGCCCGCTCGAGCGCCGCGCTACCCCGCCCCCGTCCTCGGCACCCGCTTCTATTGGGCGAGCGGCGGCCAGGCCCGCCTTCTCATTGGCCAGCCTCGCTGTCCGTCTGCCTGAAGGAAAGTTGGGTGAAGGGGGCGAGGGAAGACCTGCTCTGATTGGTCAGAGGGCCGTGAGGGAGCGCCCGGCTGATTGGGCGGCGAGACTCGCTGGGCGGGGAAATGGCGGCGCAGAGCGTTTCCATTGGGGGAGCCGCCCCGGCGGGGAAATGAGCGGGAGCTCGAGCGGATTCAAACGAGGGCGGAGATGGGCGGGGCGTTGCCATGGCGGAGGGGCCCTGAGGGAGCCGGGGGGGAGCCATGGGGGGAGCAGGGCCCCAGCGCCCCCCCGGGGCTGAGGAGAAGATGGCCCCGTCGCCATCGGGAGGGTGCCCTCTTGTTGTCCCAAAACCTTTCACCTTTTAAAAAGCCGGTTCCACTTTTTTAAAGCACATCGTTTCCCCGCCAGCCACCTCCCAGGGGAACCCAGGCCCCTTGCGGAGGTGACATGGCGGCCTCGGGGTCTGGATTAAAATGCAGGTGTGTGGAACCCTCGCTCTCTAGGAAGGCCAGGAAGAGGGGAGAGCGCCACACTGTCGGCCTTGTTATGGCTCGAGGAGCCCACAACAATTTATTGCCGTTTAGACAATTATTCTCACACCCAATGAGCCCTCCCCACGCGGGAAGGGGAGTTGGGGAAAAACAAGGAAACCCAAGGGTTGTAGTATAAACAGATTTAATAGAATAACACTAAATAATTAACATTAATAACACTGAAGAACCAGTATTGGTCCTGACACCGATATAAAACACAGGAGGACTGTCCCCAGCCCCGTCCATCCCAGGGATGTCCATGTGGGACACTGCCAGCGCTGCGGCTTCGGGAGGAAGGGAAGGGCTCAGGGCTCCGGCACCGGGGCAAGGAGTTCTCAGGATCCCAGCCATCAAGGGGGGGAGACAGAAAGAGAGAAAACTCCTCAGCAAACTTTATAATTTCTATGGAATGTGGCGTTCATGGTATGAAATAACCCCGTTGGCAGCTTGGGCCGAGTGCCCGGGTCTCGCTCCTCCTCGTCCCCGCTCCTGGGGAGCTCCAAAACACCGAGACCTTGAAACCCGCAGCTGTAAATACTTTCACCAATTCAGACACTAGAGTCTTCTATAAAGTGCGGTTTATCCCAGGCATTAGAAGAGACCTTCCGGAAAAATTAAAATTGCTGAAAGAGACATTAGTCCTGTGTCACTCAGACCAGGAGAAGCCTGTGGGAGGAAGGCCACTGGTTTCCCTTGGTTTGCTCCCCGAGGTGCCCAGCAGCTTGTGGTCACCCCACCCTGCTTTCCGCGGTTAACTTCCTTGGTTTCGGCTTTTCTCCAGGTCAGCCAGCAAGTCCACAATCTCTGCAAAACACAAGGATGGCGTTAATCAAAACAGAATATTTGTTATAGGGTTTTGTTGGTTTTCCCCCCGCCCCGGCCCCCGATGAGAAGATAGATCTCCCTCACTGATAACATCCGGGACATGAAGTCCCTCTCTCCTCAGGCTAGCAAGAATGGGCAACCATTAGCGGGGAATGGCCCTGAGGAGCCTCAGGTGAGCACAGGCCAAAGAGAAGCAGCCATGAATACAGAGACATGTCTGGAAACAGCTGTGAGGAGACCTTCTTCCAGCTCAGCCCCACACGGGCATGGCCGGGCGTTGAATTAGAGGAGTAAAGACATGCTATATCCTCTGTGTGGATCTGACAACATCTCTGATGGGGTTTTTTTTGGTGTTTTCACTTCAGCTGGGGTGATTCCCAGTGGCAGGGTCTGTTGGGAGACAGAGGCACAGGGAGCACAGCACACAGCAGGAGCTGGGTGGTTTCTTATGCACAGTCTTGTACACATCTCTTGTACGGAGACCATCCCCATAGGATGGAGTGGATGAGACTGAAGGAAGCTTCCTCTCCTTGGAGGGATGAACTGAAGGAAGGGTATGATCTCTGTGCCTCCAAACACACCAGAAAGGTTCCTCTGTCTTCCAATGGACATCAATTATTTATCTGATCAGACCCAAAGCAACTTCAGAGACAGTGAAATCTTCCCTGCCGCAGAGCAATTCCCAAGATTGCGATTTATTTCTCAAAGCCCAAGGCAGAAAACATTCCTGCACCGTGTGGTGGCTACTCCTCCAGCTGATGGGATCTGCAGGACCTGAGCGGGGATTAACCCACACACCCCTGCTCCCCGTTCTGTGCTCCTCTGAGAGAAAAAGCTTACTCTTACAGTGATGCCTAATGAACAGCCCACTAATTATTGTCAAGGCAGGGAGAAAGAGAGGTCTAGTATTAGGGGACTCATTAGCATAAGAAGGTAGGACAAGGAGTGATCTCGAAAAACAAAGCCAGGCAAATTCACGTGAAAAATAAGGGGCAAACTGACCCCTGAAGCAACTGATTGAAGGATACAAAAGCCTGTGGAGCAGATGTCTGGGATACTTACCCTCGGCAGAAGGACGTTGGGAAGGGTCAAAGGCCCGGCACTGGTCAATGATTTTCCTCAGGGCTTCAGGACAATCTTCCCCAACAGGGTCCCGGTGATGGTGGTCACAAATTTTCTCTATGATCTCCTGGGGAGTGCAGCCTAGACAACAGATGACCAAACAAGAGCGTCAGGACAGAGCTCTGCCACCACAGGAGAGTGCTGGGGAGGAAACCCAGGGCAAAGCCAGGCCAAGAGCCTTCTTGTGGTTTATGGCATGGAGAAACCAGCAGAGAAGCCACCCAAACTATGTCTGCACGCTGCAGCTGTAATTGGCATGACACTGTTGGGCTCCAGTGGAGCAAGGAGATGTGTTCATGCCTCAGTGCACAGGAACATCAAATAGAGACAAAAATTACTTGCATGTTTGTGGTTCAAGCATGTCCCTGAAATGCTTTACTGTATTGGAGTCCCAGGAGAAGCCAGCAAGCTCAAGTGCAGAGCCAGGCACACCAGGCACTGCCACTGAGACCCACATGCCACAGGACACTCCGGGAAGGAGCGGGGAGCATCCAACACCAGCCAGCAGCCCCTCCGGGCTGCGTGGCTTTTACGTGGGGGATGAAATGCATCTGTCTCACCTTCAAATGGGATTTTGGAGGTCGCGATCTCCCACAGCACGATCCCGAAGCTGGAAGGAGACAAGCAAGAGTCTCAGCATGGATCCTACCACCTTCTACTACTTCCTAACGGAGGGGACTGTCGGGCTATGCCAACTGCAAATGGCTGCTTATGAGTCCGATTAAAGCTGGCCTTTTTCCATAACCCAACAGCTACCCTGCCCGACATCTGCCTGCTTTGGGGCATCTCTCCTGGGAGGGACAGACACACCTGTAGATTTCAGAGGGCTTCTTGTAGGGGTAGTTGCTTTCTTTCAGGTTCTCGGGGGCGATGTAAGCCAACATAGAGACTTGTTTCCATTTCTTCTTGGCTTTCCTCTTGATGGATGACTCTGTCTCACCCAGCTCGAATCCCGACAGCTGATGGGCAGAACGAGAGAGAGAGAGAGGGGGAGAAGTGGTAGAAAGGCAACCTGCAGAAACCTGTGGCACGGCTGGGGACTGGCCCAAGGGGGAGGAAAGAGAGTGAGGTGCCCTGGGCAGCAAAGAGCCCAGCATGTGGCTCTTTCTGCAAGCAAAACCCTAGGTGGAAGCAGATGGATTGCCCTGGCTTAAGCTCATCCCAGGGTGGATGGCTCAGAAACGCTCACTTTGCTGCTAATAAAACAGAGGTAATGATGAACTGAGATGTCTAAGGTGGCAGGGGAGATGACTCTACCCCGGGTGTTATTCTCCACCACCATAATTCTCTTTCGTGGTGGTGGGGGAAGAGATCCAGAAAACCCGTGCAAAACTCCCAAAAGCTTCTCCGAGTGTGGTCCTTACCTTCACACAGTAATCCCCAGCCACCAGGAACTTGCTACTGCAGATGCAGCCATGGAGTCGGGTCTTCTCCTCTGTCCAGTGTAACCTGCAGCCAGACGGAACCAAGGGCTGGTTATGGACCCATCCCCACCTCAAGTGTCCCTCTTTCCCTGTAGGGGAGGAACCAACACGTGCCTAGCGAAGCCAGCAGCTTTCTGCCTCTCTTGGTGGACCAAGCCAACCTTTCCAGCAGGCGCTGAAAGAGCTGCTGTGGGCAAAATAACAAGTCTTGTGGACGAGCAGGGCCCATAAGAAGAACTGGCCGTGCTGTGGGGTGCTCCTGAAGATGTCCTATGGGTGCATGGAAAGGGATTTCTCCCTTCTAGGCCAAAGGGGAGGCCTCAAACCAAATGAGAGGGGGGCACAGTGACCAGGTTAGAAGGGCACTATTGCATCCAAATCCCCAGCCAGCCTCTTCACCAGCCTCCCATCCCAGTGTCCCAAGGTGGTAGAAACAGTGTCTAACAGGATACCACTGCTTACTGAGAGAGACCAGGAAGCTAAGCGTGGCTTGTGGACCACCAAGTGGACTCACTAACCGCTTTAGGCAGGAGCTTACCTGTAAAGGCCTCTGGCAGCTCCCAGGGCCATCCGAATGCGGACCTCCCAGGAGAGATGCTGTTGCTTGGTCAGCACATCCCGCAGCGTCCCGTGCTTACAGTACTCCATGACGATGGAGAAGCAGGGGCTCCCATCTGCAAGGCAAAACCTTGAGCATCCCACCTTGTGCCACCTCCTGGGAGGGGACCACAGCAAGCCATCTGCCACCAGCTAGCATCGGGGACAGGTAGGGGAGAGAAAGGGTGACACTAAATGCGACACCTCCTACCTTTCTCCTCAATGCAGATCCCATACATGCGCAGGATGTTTGGAGACTCAAACTTCTTCAGGGTCTGAATCTCCTTCTCAAAGATGTCTCTCACCTTCCTGCAGAAAGGGACAGCCCGGTGAGGTCCACAGAGCAAGGCGTGACATGGCACCGTGTCACCCTCCCCTCCTGGATGCCCCATGTCACTCCTGCCCAGGACAACTCACGCCGGGTCGGTGGTCAGCGGCCTCTTGAAGGTTTTGATGGCGACGGGGTACTTGAGGTACTCGCCCTCGTAGAGGTCATAGCTCTCGGTGTCCTGCAGGTGTCTGTAGAAGGTGAGGTGGTCCCGCTCGATCTCGGTGATGTCTTCTCTTTTACCAACATCGACCTTCTTCAAGGCTACTCCCGCCATGGGCCAAGAGGGAACGAGGGGACACGTTAGGCAGGGCTCAGAGGGGAAGGACACGGTGCTCAGGGTGCCTGGGGGCGCAGCGGTGACTTACACTCCATCACGCGCACGATTTGGTTCAGTTCGCTCTGCATCCAGTCTACCTTGCTCTCCACGCTTTGCCTGTCGATGTAGGTGTCCCCAGACACGTCTTTGGGTTCCTCGGTACCTGGGGAGAGAAACGTGCAGAGGTGGGGCCATTAGATAAACATGCAGGAACGAAGTGGTGAGATTTTCTCATGGTTTAAGCGTCTTTTCGGCTGTCCTTGACCATGGCCATCAGCCAAAGCTGGGCAGCAGCTGGGAAGAGGTGCCAACCGCTGGCCTCAGGGCAAGAGGGTTTGCTAAAGGCACACTTACTTGCGATCACCTGAGCCAAGAAAGCCCTGTCGTCCATCAGGTCCTCGGCGTCCTGCCTGTGACGGGTCTTTGCCTGGAAAGCCTCCAGGAACGCCTGCTTCTGCTCTGCCTGCAGCAGGAGGGAGAGCCCCTGGGCGATGTCCTCCAGGCTCTCGTTCACCCTGACGAACTCTTCGCTGGTGCTGCGGGCTCTCAGGAACTTCTGGATCCAGCTGGTCTGGGTGTATTTCATCACCAGTTTCTGGGCTTCCTTCATCACCCAGAGAAGCTTCTTCAACAGTTCCTCTTCGTGGTGGGAGATGTGCTTTGGCGGCTGAGCCTTGAGGACCCTCACGGGCTCCAGCAGGATCTGGATGCGCTCCACGAGGCGCTGGCACTGGTGCTTACAGCACTTCACCTGCTCGAGTTGGGTGTGGATGGCCTGGGCCACGGAGAGGACCCTCTCCACGATGTCCATGCTTGCAGCAAAGGGCTCGGCCGCTGGGGACACGGGCTGGCGGCGTCTGGTGGAGGTGAACCTCGGGCACCACTCGGAGATCAGCCGGATGCCACTCTCCCACGCCTTCCACCCTAAGGAACAGCCTTAAGGTGGCACAGTGCCCTCCAGATCTCCTACAACCCCCTCTCCTATAGCCAGAGATGGTTTGGCTTCATTTACATCAATTAATTTAGCGTTAGCCATACCCAGAGAGCTTGTACACAGAGGAGCAGGGTCAGCAAGGACCCAAGGAGCATCCCCCAGGCAGTGGTCCCTCAGCACCGGCCCCACACCACCCTGGGGTCCTGCCCACGGAGCGTAAAGTCCCCTTTTCACCGTTGTCTCTCTCTGTTCCCGCCCGTCTAATAAAAGCTTTCACAGGCTTTTCACGCCTCTACAGCCCCATCCTCCTCCTCCTCCTCCTCCATAGTTTCTCCCTCTATTGCCCGCTTCAAATTTTTAAATCAAACTCTTCCTCTGTGCTCAGCATCCCTGCGGGGATGGTCCCCACGCTCCCAAGCCCGCATCCAAGCAGCAGGGACGGAAAACTTCCCAGGCTGGGGAGAAATTAGCAGCAGCAGTGCCCGCCCCCACGCAGCCAGCCCTGAGAGAGGGGTGCCAGCTGGAAAGGAGACAGAAACAGAAACGCACCCCCCAAAAAACAAGCTCCAGCCGCTCTTACTTTCCTTCCCCTTCAGGGTTTTTCAAGCAGGGATCCCATGGAAGAAGCTCCTCCGCTTGCCGAGGGAAAAGCAGCTGGGTTGACCTGGCCTCCGCTCCGCTCTCCTCCGCCGACTGGAGGGGCACGGCCGGAGCGGGGCGAGTTTATAGGGTGCTTTCCCCGGGGCCACTGCTCTTGGGCAGCGGAAGGAGCGTTGAGCAACCCGACGTGGCTTCCCATCGGCTCCCCGTTCCCAGAAAGCCACTCGGGGTGGCAGAGGAAGGGGCCACGTGAGCTATATCCCCCATCCCACCACCGCCGCCGCCCTGGGCTGGGTTTTTCCAGCTGGGAGAAGGAATTGCCAGCAGGAGGAAGGGGACCCCACCGCGTCGACGCTTGCTGCTATTTGGAGCACCCCAACCCCTTCTTGCTCTGCCACCAGCAGCGGCGAGGCTCACCCAGGGCTCTCTAACACCTTGGCCATCAGCTGAGCGCTGGCCAGCAGGACCC
>JAHREE010149573.1:0-42542 GCA_033628505.1 Tringa tobata | reverse complement strand
GCTCTTGACCTGATCGTCCCAAGTTTGTGCAGCTTCAGGAACAAGGTCCACAGAGCTGATTTTAACTGGATGTAAAGCTGGAGCCATTAAACTCCCCCCCCAGCCAGGATGTCTTTTGGACAAAACCCCCTAGGTGCAAGCATCCCGCATCTAGATCGCGAGGCGAAACCCCACCACAGGTTTTTCTGGAGGGCTGTGAAGTTTCTGGATTGTTCTGAAGACCCACAGCCATGAAGACCTACCCGTCCTCCCCTCCCACTGCTGCCACACAGCAGGGACGAGCTAGGTCAAGCAATGGTGTGCAAAGTACACCACACAGATCCCGTGCCTCCAAATAGGGTATATTAAGGATAGTATCAATTACTGATTACATCCCCTCCTGAACAGATTCACTGCAGCCAACGCTTGGTTTTGAGATCAGTGGAACGATTTCCCAGCAACTGGCAGCAGTGAAAGGTGAATGATAAATCAGCGGCACCAAGACACTCATTTAGGAGGTGGGGAGCAGAAAATCAGCATCTCCCAGTCGGGCACTGTGGGCAGGCTGGGAAGCAGAGCTCCTTGACTGCACCCAACCTATTGCTCAACCTTAGCCCAAGAAGAGCCGGGTGCTGGAGGAGAGGCCAAATGCTGCCTCCTGCATGTCCCAAACACACTCAGGCACCTCAGGCTTGAGAGAGGAAAAATTACAGGCTACGGCACGATGCCAAGCCTGAAAAGATGCCGTACGATGTACATAGTTAGAGAGGGCTCTGCTTCAGCAAACATTCCCCCAGCCCCTCCCCAGCGTTCAGACACCTACAAGGACTCCAGTAATTGACGTCCAAATGGGTGTTGTGCCCAAGGTATCTCCAAATCTGGGTCAGACTTCGGTCCGAGACAGAGATCAGTGGCCACCATGGCCAGTGACCAAACCTGGCAGACAGGAAGGAAAAGCATCAAAGCTACAATTAAAAATAATCACACTCCCAGGGCATAGGTGTGCACAAATTCACTTGCAGACAGATAATAATGGAGCTTGCTTTTTTTTTTTTTTTTTCCCCCCCTCCTGGCAGCAGGGAGCAGCTTTAGCTTTCGTGTCACAAATTATATAGAGAATGACACGAACTCGAAGCTTTCCCTGTCCCACTTGCCTTGAGTTTGGATTAAACTTTGAAGAATAATAGTCTATAGTCTCACAGACCTGTCAGGGTAAATTAACAGACCTATTAGCGCATTTTATATTCACAAACCTTAAAAGGCTTTAACTTTGAGGCAGTTCTTGGGTTCGGAGATGTCTGGTGGCAGGAAGTTTACTGGTGAATCATTATTTGCATGAAAAGTATCTTTTGATTAGCTCAGGCATTACTGAACACCTCTGTTCTCCCAGCCCAGCGCAGACAGGAGTACACTTTGCCATTTCTACTCCAACAGTTTAACTATTTCACATGAAATTTCTCCTTCATCTGTCATCCTCTGTTCTGAAAATAGTTCCATCTTTTCAGTCGCTATACCATGGACCTAGGACTGTTTGTTTCTGCTGTGCCTTTTAAAATGGGACAATTAGAATATTCCAGGGAAAAGCTAAGCTCCCGGTTTGGCATGAAAAAAAAGAGCAGGAAAAGAAAAGGAGCATGGTGGTGGAAAGACAGCAGAAATCAGAGAGCTGCCAACACAGAAAAGTAAAGAAAAAACAATGCTGCAATACAGGCTAGAGTTCCACGGGACAGGGAAAAAAAAAGCAAGAAACAGGTATCTCAGAGAAGTCTTGCTGAAGCTCTGGTCCAAGCTCTGGTCCAACATGGCAGTGAGATGAAGCACAGACAAAGGGGAACTAGACCTACCTTCTCTCTCCTGGTCTAGCAGAACCCACCGAGAAGCAAGACAACAGCTTGAGCTTGCTTCTGCTTTGACCAGATGAGCCTACGTGCGTTCCCTGCCCAGGTCTACGAAGAGCCCTTTGGGGAGAGGGGCACAGGCTCCTCTGGCAGTGCCAGCCCATCCCCAGGCACTCCTCGGTCCTGTCAAACGTTCTGCCTGTTGTGATGGACCAATCACATGGAAAAGGATGGGCCAAAATAACTGTTTTTCTCCTATTGCTAGCTGAAGGGAAGCAGCCAGCCTTCTGGGGCTCAGAACTTTCCTAGGGAGAAGCTGGCTGCAGTTAGCACCCAGTGCCAGGGCAGATGACCACTGAACAACATGAACCACTACATAAACAAGACAAAAACCACCATCCAAATGCTGACAGGAGCGTAATACCTGTACGAGGTCCCTCCGTCCAACAGCCAGGGCTGAGGCAGCGTTCTTCTGGCAAGTCTCCTGGATATTATTCACGTTAAGTCTAAAAAGAAAGAAGACAGCTCAGATCTGGTTGGCAGACCCTACTATTCACCTACTTCCCAAGATGGAGAGATGGGGGGAGAGTGGTACCGGCAGCAGTGAGTAGCCCAGAACTTCCAGAACAATACCAGCCTGAGAGCACGGACAGGACCCCATCCCTTCCTCCCCTGTTATTTGGGGATCACTGCTATCCTTCTGGCAACTCCCACTATTCACCTTCCCTAACAGACTGCACATCAAGTCCAGCTCCAAACTAGCTGGGATTCATCCTAAAATGTGTGCTGCTTCCAAGGAGATACGGGACCAAACCTGTGGCAGGATATCACCCAGCCAAGATTCACTCTTGTTCCCAGAAGCTGGTGCCATCAGTTAATGGTCCTGTTCCAGTTCAGCCTGTTGGGCTGCTCTGACTGACCAGAAGAGACGCGGTGGTTTGCTGTGGAGGAGCAGACTGGTCTTCAGCCTGTTGCCCAGTAGGAGAACGAACCCAGCACCCAGCTGGGGAGTCTCCAAGAGGCTGGCAAGGTGGGCTGGGGAAACCCACGTGGCCTTTCCTGCTTTTCGTCACAAACCTTCCCGAGACATTCAACACGTTTACTGTTTAAAATCTTACAGCAAATGGAAAAGGGTCAGGCTGTTTACACATGAGACATCCAGGGAAGAAAGGTCCAACGGGTCTTTTTAAAGAATGTTCTTTATAATAACATGGGGGAGAGAGAAGGAAGATTTCTTCTCTCGTTTTTCTCCCCGTCCTTTAAGAAGGGAAGCCTGCTTCTTCCCTGAATGTCCATAGCCTGTGAAGGATCAGACAGTACTACCAAAGCTAAGGAAGAAAAAATTCAGGAACAGAGATTTGGTAACTATCTGAATTAGTTTGGAAAAAGACATCCCTTGTGGAAATAAAACCCAACAAACCAACAACCAAACAGAAGAAAACTCAAAGAACTTCTCTGTCCTTTCCATTAAAGCCAAAGAACCTGCTGTAGAGACACCGGCATGTACAACCGAGTCTCCGTGGGAATGGGGCATTCCAAACACTGCTGGAATTAAAAAGCCTTATGAGCTGCTATCAGTTTTATAGTAGGAAAATGTGCATTTATTGGGATTTTTAAACCTGGGCATTTAAGTGTGAGGTTTAATAATTTCTGATAACTTCTCCCTTTAGCTGATGAGAACCTGAACCCGTGAGGTTTGCAGGGGCGATGCTGGAGCGCCGGTTGGACCTCTGTGTACAACACACCATCGCAAATTTCTCCCATCACACTTTTTAGACCTACAGGAGACAAGTCCCCTCTCACAGGCCGAGGGGGACACTGTAAAAAAGCAGGAAGGCAAGAACGGAGGAGGAAAGCACAGAAACATTTAAAGATCCGTGCTGACTGATGTCAGGACTAAAGCACAGCGATGCCCACGGCAGCCGCTTTCCTTTGGGAAAGGATTCCAGCCCCTACTCACATGTAGAGCTCTCCCAGCAGCTTGTGGACAGGCAGCAAGCAGGAAATGTCTTGGATAATAACTTTCCCGGCGGCTTTGATGGGTCGGTTGTTGGCATCTGTCCCTTCTCGTTTACTTTTCCACCTCCTGGATTTCTGCAGAAGGAAGGGCAGCGTGTTAGCGGGGAGGAGGACAGCAGGCTTCTCGGGCCAGGGAACAAAGCACTAGGGTCAGGAATAATGCAAGCAGCGCCCAAACCTGCCTTTCGGAAGGCTCTGTGTTACCCTGGAAAACATCCACGACATGCCCAGGAGAACAAGCATCTCCATCTGTAGGAAGTGAAAAGCAGGTCAAGGCAGCGAGCTCAAGGTCAAACTCACTCAAAAAAAAAAAAAAGATTTTGTGAGTTCCCCTGCGAAAGCCACTAGGAGAACGAATCGGCATCGGGATGCCAATCAAACCTGGGCAGCTTGGGCAGGAGGACAGTCCAATTAGCACTCTCGTTAGAGGTCTGGTCTGGGAACCCTCTGCACACAGACCACCGCTGACTTCAGCCAACATCAGCAGGAGGCAGCTTCTGCTTGCCCTTAGCTTCAGGGCCATCTGAGAGCTCCAGATTGTCTCTTATGGTCCCTCAAGGTTTGAGTAACCCCCTTTTCAGTGCCAGGACAGGGCTCCCACCTCCTGCTTTATCAACAGCTTCCACCAAACAATTGGCAGGTGATAAAGCAGGGCCCAAGTTTTCCTAGCAAGGATCCTTAGCTACCATGCTCACGGCTACTTACAGCTGGCTCAGGACATAAGAGGGGGCCAGGGGGAGAAGAAAGGAGAGGAATCAACACCAGGGAACAAACCCAAGAAGCCAAGATTCCCAAATGCTCCCGGTAATAAACAGGGAGGCAATTTTAAGGCCAAGCTGCATAAAGCCACCTTGGCTGTACGAGACACCGGAGAGCATTTGGGTGGTATCCTGGCCTCTTCCAGCTCCTCGCTGCAGGAGGGTGAGGAGGAGGGACGGGAGGATGTGCAGGAGAATGAGAGGCAGAAGGCCCTGGAGCTCCACCGAGGGAAGCACTGCCTGGGCTCAGGAGCAATGCTGCTCCCCTGTGGCGTGTCCCCTCACTGACACAGAAGCTTCTCCTGGTCATACTAAGCTATGGAGGGTTTCCTGAGGCACTTGTGGGGAAGCTTCCTACACTGAAGGAGAATGGTAACTATGAAGGAACCAGCAAAGCAGCCCTTAGTGCTCCTAAAGAGCAGGCTGGGCTACAGAAGGGCAGGCCTTGGACCTTCAAGTAGGGTCACCTCTCCTGTGAAGCCAGCTCTGGGACAGCTGGGGGTCAAACTGCCTTTGATCGTGATCATACAGTCCTCAGAGAACCTGGGCAGGCTTATCAGAGACGCAAGACGTCCTTCAGAAAAACCTAAGAACCTTAAGAAATGAATTCCTCCTTCACTGCCTGCCTGGCCCAAGCTGAAGCCACTGCGCTGAGGAGGTCCTGACACACTGAGCGCAATGCCACGTCACAAGAAGCAAAAAGGACATGCTCCTGAAGTCCTTCTGGACACACTGGGTGGCCAAGGCTCGAGCACGGGCTTGGCAGTAAGTGAAGAAGGCATTTCAGACTTGAAGGAGGTGAAGGAGGATTTTTCCAGGGCTGCCCCAGGCACCACCACAGTTCCCCTGACCTTCCACCAGAGTGAAGAGAAGCAGAGGGTGCACGCTGCCCACCATGCAGAGGTGCCCAACGCTGGTGGAAACGGGGCCGTCAGCGTTCAGTGCTTTTGAAAAGCTGGCTGAGCAGGGCATGATTCTGTTCTCTGCCACCTTCTCTCAAGGCCCAATCCACCCAAGCAAAATTTGCCTGCAGTATTTCTCTGCTACGTCGCTCTGAAGCTGAGAAGCACCAAGGAAGGTGGCTAGAAGGTGGTGGGGTGGGAGATCAAACCCTCTTCAGCCCATCAGCTCCTAATCAAGGCGCTTGTCTAGCCCAGCTCTGGCTCTCTTGCCCTTGGGCAGACTATTCCTCTTTTAATAACACCTAAAAATGGACCTACCCTTGCCATGCTGAAGGACGTGGCCTGGATTACAGCAAGGTTCCCAAACAACAGCAGCACCCGTACCTTGTTCCTCGTCAGGGTGGCCAAATGCTGTGCAGCCAAGAGCTGCTGACGTTGCCAAAAATGATACTGGAGCAAAGCTTGGGAGCCCCGGCACAACGACGTGCCATCAGGGCAAGAGCTCAGGCACTCATCCTGGGAAGGGCTACCAGGTTTCTCACAACATTGCCCCACCAAAAGCTGTTGCTTGTGCGGTGTCTGAGCAGGCGTGTGAAGCCAGGCTTGCAAGATGCAGAACCACGTTCTGCGGGTCTATCACCAAGGGTTTCTAGAGCTTGGCAGGTAATTTGGAGAGCAGCTTCCCACCTCCTGACCATCTGTAAGCCCCCAAGACTCGCAGCCGATGAAGGGTTCCCTCTGACAGAGGCAGGTTCACTTCCCCAGCACCAGGAAGGGATTCAACCTGCTCCTGCCCTCTACAGGAGCGGACTGAAGGAGCCTCCCAACAGGCATTTCAAGGACTAGAAACACGGACAACACATATCACTTGCCACAGGTAATTCAGTCAGGGGTTTTTTGGGGTTTGTTTTTTTTTTTTGAGCAGAAATGACAACGAATGAGGATGAGAATGGAAGAGAGATCCCACAAATGGTTTCCACTGCTTGCTGTTAGCGTATCACCAGACAAATGAAGACACTAAATGTATCGGAACCCCTGGAAAACTTGGGACTCACAACAAAATTGTCCTGTTTCCTTCCTCTTAACACTGCCTACTTACTGGTGAAAAGGGAAGCCCTCATTCTTTACTGGTGCAGCTGCTGGAGGAGAGTCAGTTGATGGCCATATGCCCTGCCAGTACTACACTTCCATGAGCGCTGCTGCCAGCCCCTGACAGAAGAAATTCATAAGACCACACATAGAGTCACCATTAAACATGTCTGGGTTTTGGCAATTCAGGTTTGCTTCAGCTACAGCAACAAAGAATCAGAAAAAAAACTACGATCAGAAGCGTGGAAACCTGATTTACCTCATCCAACACATGGATGAGGTAAAGCTCATCACTGTTGACGGCAGACGCTCTACTCTGAACCAAATTATTGCTGGCATTAATTACAGGAGTAGCTCTCCACCAGGCAGTGTTTGAGTGCTTTTAGCAGGGTTTACCAAGGAGAGCTCTAGCTGGGGTCTCTCTGGCCAAGGTCCACCACAGGGTTCCTCTCTCCCTTCTGCTGCACCTCTTCTCCCAGGAGAAGCTCCCATGGGAAGGTGTCACCGAGGTTCAGGGGCATTAGGGTGGAAGAGAAAATGTGTCTCTTCCCAGGGGCTGGAGCACAGGTTGTGAGCAGGAGCAGGGAACATAAGGGTGGGAGCTGAAGCAGAAGTCAACATGCGTGCCCCAAGCTAACTATTGAGAGCTGAAGGTCCAAGACACGGGTCTTCTGCACCTCCCCTGACATTTCTAGCTCTTTCTGCAGCCTAGAATCCACGCCAAGGGGAACTGCATCTACCCACCTGCTCCTGAGAGTTTAAGGAGGGGAAGAAAAGAAAGAAAACAGCTACAGTGATAGCAAATTAAGACTCATCGGTTCCTCAGAGCACCAGAAGGAAAGAGACCAGAGCGTTTACGACAATCATGGGGTCGGAGGTGACAGCGGGGAACAGCACTGAATAAGGACTAAAAAAAGCCAGCCTGCACCTGCACTACCATACCCAAGGCTGCAATTTGCTGCAATCGGGAGGTGACAACGATGGCAGTAAATGGGTTACATAGACGTAGAAAACAGACAGCCCAAGAATAAGCCACCGGCTGCTTCGTAGCAACCACCATCGCTGCGTACTCGGCAGCAGTCGTTACCAGAGGCTGGCGTGCCCGCTCGGAAAGGATGCCCAGCAGCTGGGGGTGTGTGTCTTTGGGTCCTGCTCAGGCAGGCAGGGCTGGTAAGCAGCAGCAGGAAAGGTAAAGTGCCTGTTTCCCATAAGCATACGCAAAATTTGGGGGTTCCTGGTATAAACCGGTGCCAGCAGGGCAAAGGGAAGAAGGGCTGTGGACAGAAGGGAACAGGCTCGATGCCGAAGATTAAGCTGCAGGAAGGCATTTAACAAAATAAAGAGTTAAACCTGCTGGATGTCAGGTTCAAGCTGCTTCCAATAATTTTTTTTTTTTTTTCAACAAAATTTTGAAAAATTGCTGCCTTCCTGCAGAAAGCTACGCTCCTTCATTCTGAACAACTGCCTACAGACTAACTCCCCCACACACAGGTCATGCAGCGCTGCCTGGGTTTTCCTCTTCAAAATAATCAACATTTACTATTTTCCAGCATCTCCCACAGCACCAGGAGGCTTCCACGAAGGGACTAACAAATCTGAGGCCCTTTTGAATCAAGTGCCCCACAGCAGGAATATTTCTTTACAGCTTCCATCAATTAATAGCTGGCGCCTGCCCGGAAGCAGAGGCATTTCTGAATCGGAGGCTAGTCATTATCTAGAAAGGAGGAGGAATTATTCCTTCTTCTAAGCTTGCTAAGCTCTTCCTTCCCTGAGCACCCTGAAAATGTTGACCTCTTCTTCCAGAAGGCAGGCATCTGGTCTGCACAAATAATCCACACCTCTCTTCGTGCACGCCTGCGTCTTCGCTTTAGTGAGCGTGAGTAGCCTCTTCTGGAGGTGATCCACAAACACAAGCAGTCCTTCAAGGCTTGGACAAACCCATACATCATTTTTAAGTACACGTTACACAAAATTATAACTTTATCACGTCCCTCCTCGCTCCTCCTTCCACGCCAGTGGTGAGGGAATTAAACTGTTGCCCTTTGCGCACCCCAATTTGCCACACCAGGAGCTGGCGAGTTCCTTGCTTGGTTCCATTTCTTTCAGTCTGTTCCTGATCCAAGACAGAACTTCATTTCTTGCCTCCACTGCTCACATTTCTTTATTAGCTCTTTGCCAAAAAACCTTGATGGAGTCAAGTAAATCACTTCTGGTTTCTTTCACCTATTATTTGCGAGTATAGTCTTAGAGCTGTTGTAATTAGGAAGGCTTGATCCTATTATACCGAGTTCAATTAGGTGTTAGAGGATTCTATTTTATTCCCTGCTGTCTTCTGAAGGGAGAGCAAGAAGGACAGCAGCTGTGAAAAACCAGTTGTTCACGCAGACATTAAGAAAAACAGACCCAAAGAGATCATCTTCAAACTGAAACGGAGTTTTCAAAGCTTTGCCTGCGCTTGGCAGATGAGCGATGAGATAGTAATTGCCCAAGTTTCCAGTACAGCTTGAGCAACACTGATACCATCAAGACGTTCACATGAAGGATGTTCAAGCTTGAGTGACACGTGGACCTGAGTAATGGAAATGGACTGTCAAAGCCTCGGAAGAGCCGGTGCCAGGAGGAGGGAGAACCTGCTGGGGTGGCCAGAAGGGCAACCACCCCGACTGAACGCAGGGCGGTGCGGCCCCGAGGGCTGGGAGAAGATCGCAAATTAAGGAGAAATTCTATTTATTGCTCCAGTAAGTAAGGCTTTACGGCGTGTTGCGCTCATTTTAATGAGATGACAGATCGTTGTCAGCAGCTCAACCAGTTTGTTTCTTCTTTTGCTCTTCAGTGATCCTCCCTTTCCAAGGAGGCTCCACCTTTTTCAGAAATGAGGTGCTTTCACGTCGGTCTCATCAGTCGGTCGATGCCGCGTTAAGAATCATCCAGCCTCCTCTGCTGTGCACTCTCTGTTTCTTAAGAGGTTGGATCACTTCTTACACTTCAAACTACCCCTTGGCATCCTTTCCCGACCGCTAAATTAAGCTCGTTTGTGGGTCAGTATTTGTACCCTGCAACCCAGCTCCTGTCCACTTACACATGTGTTCACTCTTTCTGAAGCTCAGGCAAGTGCCCCACCTCTGTGCAGGTTACTCAAAGGCAGGCAGGTGGCATTTTATTCTTGGGCCCTTGGGCAGAAGACAGGGTTATATCAAGGACAGTATTAGCACAGCGCACAGTACCGGGAAGTCGTTAATTGCTTGTATGGACCAACGTCGCCGGGCAGAGCGAGGAGACATCTGTGTGTGAAAACGTTATACCCAGGAAAAGGGAAGAAAGACACCAAGAAAATTAAAGACAAAGGTAAATAAAACTGAAATGAAAAGCGCCCTGAACCAGCAGAGTTAAAGATACTGGTTTTTTTCCCCAATGGTTGTGTTACACAACGAGCAGTTGCAAACCAAGATCCCCCCCTTTCATCCGCGCGCGGTTGTACTGTACAACATCACCCCCTGTGCCTGTGCCCCCGACCGGCCGCGGTGGGAGACTTCAGCAACCCCAGATGGGAATGAAGTTCTTCCACGCGGGGTGGTGGTACCAAGGGAAGCGCTGAACTGCAGCCGTGGGGCCTCATTCACACCGTGAACTGGCAGCAGAGCAGAGGACAACACCCCAGTGCCCCACGTGCCAGGCTCCCCCTCTAACCAGTTTTACTCCTCTTGGCTGAAGAGGAAGGCAGCTGAGTGCAAACTGCATGATTTTTAAGACAGCTGCACAGAAAGCCAAAAAACCACCCCCCTGCTTCCTCAGACATCCCTCTAACATCCAGCGTGCTCCAGGACCTCATCCACTGGAACCTGCTGTACCTGTTCACTGTCATTTTAAACAATAAAAGCCACACGTCAGGACATTAGAAGGGATGTAGAGACCCTGCTACTTGGCAGGGCTGTGTGGAAATTGCCGTGATGGGTTGAGGATCTCATTCAGGTCGAGCGAGCAATCAAATTCACTGATTGACTATGCAGAACAGCTCCAACGTTGGCTTTCATTAGGAACTTGCAGACATTTCATTAAGTACTCAGCACAGTATTATAGCAACAAGAAATGGAATCTCTCGAAGCGTATTACCGTGCACTCACTTGAAAAAAAATATTCTGTTGCAGTTCTGTAAGAGTCAACTCAATAAAAAGGGGAAGAATAGGACTATTTGTGTTGAGTGCAATGTATTTTACATTTATTTTCAGCTGATGACCAGCAGCCAGGGCCATCAGCCGTGCTGGCTGAAAGCTGCCTTCCCTTGTGTCTCACTGCTGGGAGAGACAGGGAGCCAAGGGCTGGCTGCAGGGCCAGGAGGAGACCGCAGCCTCATGCTACACTTTCCTCCACCAGCTCTTGCAAGAGAAGGAGAAAAGGATTAATAGAAGGAAAACTAAGCTCAGTCCTCTAGGAAGTCCTGCTCTCCTGATGGCAGCCACTCCTGCCAGCCTGTGCCCCCACGTGCTGTGAGTTTGAGAGATCTCAACCAGGTGGGCACCCAGCAAAGCCTGAGGGGTGTCCTGAGAAGCAGCGATTCCCAAGCCCTGCTGAATTCCCTGATGGGACCACAGGGACACCGCAGCCACCACCCCTGTATATGGCTGTCCCTCAGGCAAGGCTGAGCTGTCCCCAGGTCCCCACTGGCACAACCCTTTAACTGTGGGGGAAAAAATCCACAGCCATGGAACCTTCTTTAAGAGAAACCCAGTTTTGAAACAGTGATGGCACTGTCACAGTATAGATACAGCTGCTTCTTTCTGCTGACTATTCTTCTTTAGTGGGTTATTTTTGAGTGAAAAAGAGGGAGGAAGAAAGGAGTGTGCATGTGTGAATAAAAAGTGAGAAAGATATATATGTGTGTGTGTGTGTCTGTGCGTGTATATATATATATATATATATATATGAATACACACATTTAAACAAGCACAGAAAGGCTCAGTGCCAGGTTTAGTTTCATTTTGGTTTACTAAAGAGATCTCTGCTGGGTCTAGCAGCCCCCCTGCCTTTAGGGGAACACGACACGTTTCCTGTCTGGCAACAGGCAAATTCCATTTGTCTTCTAACGGTAGCGATGCCACTCGTTGCCACATGGGATTTAAATACCTGGTCATCACTGACCAATTCAGTTTTGGGGCTGAAGTTATGTAACGTGAGTGTTTTAACACCCAAAATTTCCATTTTTATTTAAGGCAAATACAAAACCCAAGCTTCAGAGCAGGGAGGCTAACTAGAGCTCAGCGTCTAGGCTTTTTAAAATCCTCACAATGAAATGACAGAGTCACTGATCTAACAGAGGCCACGACATCACCTCCTGAAGAATCAGAAAACCTTTGCTAAAGCGAGATACAGGTTTTTTTGGGTGCCTTTTAAAACTATGTCATCTGCAAAAATATTCAAACTATCTCTTTCCTAGGGCCCTTAGGCTTCTTCCAGCCCAGCCCGCGAGGGGATGGCTCGGCAGGGGGAAGGGGAGGACAGGAATTTTCTCTGGCTCTCGGCAGATATTGGTTACACACACGCTTTGTTCTCTCAACTCTTTTTTCCCCCCTGACAAAAAACCTTTTTGCCATCAATACAAGGGCTGGGGAAGAGGGGGTCACATAAAATTGCACTGAGCTGCTTCCACTTTTTATTTTTAGCCTTGTCTGTCATCTTAGAGAGCTGCGTGTCAGAGACAAGCACGCTGCAGAGGCCAGAGGTAGCTCTTTAAATAAACTCTCCTGCAAAGACTAGAGCAGGCTGTAAGTCCCGCCCCAGGCAGCACCATTTTCTCATCAAAAAGAAGTTTGTGTGGGGAAAAAACCACCAGAACGGGGACTCCCGAGAGTCTTCTGGGGTGCGTAGGGAAGCGAAGCTTGCGATGGGGACAGAGGCATGAGCATGGACACAATCCCAGAGGGGTCAGCTGTCACATCCAGGGATACTGGAAAATTAAGACCTCTTTCAGTGCCCGGGAAGGATGAGAGCTCGTGGCTCTGCCTTTCCCTCTGCTCCTGGGGCAGGAGTTCCCAAGCTCTGCCGCAGCGGAGAGCAGACAGTTCTTGGAAATGCGTGCCCTCCACACGGACAGTGGACAAACTACTCAAATGCCCTGAATTCTCAGGCTCTGGGTGGAAGCTTCCTGTATTTTTTCAAGCCTATTACTCCCACGGCATCTGCTCCGGGCACTCAGGGCCCTCAGCTGCTTCAGAACTACCCTAAGGGGGTAGCCACCCTACAATCACCAAGGGGTCTTCCTCACCCGCTGTATTGCAAGGAGGAAACAACCTCACTCTCCTCCAAAGCCTTGTCTGTGAACAGCAACGACAGCAAAACTCACACCTAAACCAGAAGCACAGGGATTGGAAGACCTTCAGAGAATCAGGTAAGAATGGGTTTTGTTTAAATTAAAGTCCAAAGGGGCACATATCCCTGAAAGAGACACCTGTAATAGAAATAACCCAGTGTACCCCATAATCCAGGAGAGGCTGTCAGTGAGCTCCAGTTCGAGGTATCAGGGAGTACTGAGAAAAGCAGAACTGCCTACACACACTTATCTGGAGACTACAACTTGTTAAGTGTGAGATTTGAACCCTACGTAATGCAAAGGGAGGCTGTGTAATGCACTGAAGGAAGCTGTGATGGTCAGTGCAGAGAGATATCAAAATCAGCAGGTGAAATGCTAGAGAGGATCAGTAAAGAAGTTACAGTAAAGAAGAGATAAATCCACGTGACACTTTTTACAGAGCTGCCTGCGAAAGGATGCCTTCCTGAGAGGAACACGAAGCTCCCGTTACCAGCAATACTCACAGCTCTATGAAAGGAGCAGGGATCACAAAAGCTGAAGTGTTGGGAAAGGCTTTTCAGTCTGGTACTTACCCTCTCTTTGTAGTAGAAGGAGCTAATGGAGACCTGCTCCTTCTCGCTGCGTGTGGGACTGCCGCTGTACAAACGCAGGTTGCCTGGAGTCTCCGTGCGGATCTTCATGGGGGTGATGAGGCCGCTGTGGTAGGCTGATAAAGCCGACAGGGACCTGGGAACAAGAGAAAGCAATTTCAGGAGCTTTCGCCCACCAAATCGCCCTGGAGGCTCAGGCTGACATCTCCACCAACCCACGCGGCTAGAAGTGTCTCAGGTGTTGAAGGAAGGGGTCTGCTGAGGGACACTGACACAAGGGACCAGGCTCTCTGTGTCACAGGCACAGCTAACACTCGAGGTCAGTGTTTTGAGGGCCAGTAGCTCCAGCCTAGGACATGATACTCTTCTGCCTTCCTGCCCGTGACAGCGGAACACCTCAAATACCAGGCAGGGGACTCACCTGGGGGTGGGCTCTGTCGGGGACACCGCACGGTGCATGGTCATGGGTCTCGTGAAATACACCAGGTACCCTGCAGAGACAGGACATGGCATAAAGATCACTCCAGGGGGAGCAGGTTACCCACGATTTATTCAGGGAAACCCGGTCATTTAAGGTAGAGACAAGGGGCTGGGTGCCTATCCACTACTCTGAGTGCTTTTCAACTACAAGTAGACAACCTCATTTGAGAAAATTTGAGAAAACCCAAATCTACTCCCTGCAAACCCTCTAAAGAGCACGTTTTGTTGAGATGAGTGTCTTAAAAGCACTGACTCGATTGGCTTACAGATGTTAAAGTCAGTAAAACAAAATGAGCAAACACATACTCATGTTTTAACTCTTCACCAGAACTTTGATACTCCAGAGGCAAGCGTTTAGATGCTTAGCTCTGCAGAGGAACCACTGCAGCTCGTACCACTCTTCTCTTCAAAATGGACAACCCAAGCCATCCGAAGCCACCTCCAAAGTACTCTCTCACCAAAGCACACCCCCACCCCGTTTATTAGCATCTCGAGTGTCTTCAGCTACCCACTCCTGCAAGAGTTTCAAGACTTTGCAGGTTTCACGGAGCCCGTTCAATGCAATACTACTCTGGTTTACTTTTGCAGGGAATTGGGTGAGGCCTGTATGAAAAGCAGCTTTCAAAACATGCTCAAGCTGGGATACGGTCAGGTCTGGAGGAGGCAGATTTGCATCTGAAACAGCTCAGTGAAACTTAGCAGCTCCTCCTCAGACCTTAGCCTGTTTTTTAAGGACGATCTCTGCACCGCACGCTCTGCTGGAAACCTGGACATGATTGTAACCCCCCCCTCCAACTTAGGAGAAGTTTCCCCATGACCCGGGGAAAGTTATTTTGGACAACACAAAGGGTGCAGAATGAGAAAAGAGTGGTTAGTAACAAGAACATGGCTTCAGCAAGGGGTAAGTTCAATCCTAAATCACAGAAATTTTGTGAAGACTGAGAGCCAGAATATGTCCAGGGGTTTGATGCTGGTAGGGGAGGACCAGGCAAGGAAAATAGCTATTCCCAGTCTTCTGCAAAAGGTCTGTCTCTGGAATACACAAGCCAAAGGCCATCTCTTCAACAAGCTTTGGATTTCCAAATCCTAAAATCCCACATGCAACACCACCTGCAAACAGTTGCTAGCTAATCTCATTATCTATACATTTATCACGTCGCTACTTTAATACCATTTCTTATTCATTGCACGGCAATGACCAAAGCCTCCTCTTGCTGAGAGGCAAGCGTTCCCCCGAGACATTAAGAGGGCCATCCCTGGGTAGCTGTAACGTGTCAACGATGGAGCTAACCTGCACCACAGAACCTGGCTCCAGAGGTCCGTGGAAATGGGATGTTAGAGTCCTGGTAGGAGCCATAGGCGTTGGAGACCCGGGCGAAGGTGGGCAAGGGGGGCGTCACGGAGTTTGACAAAGCGTAGGGATTGCTGGACGTGCTGTCCTCTTGGTTCTGAAACAGAAGGTAGCCAAGGTCATGTTCCTGCTGCCACGGGAAGGAAACCCAGCTGGAGAACCGGGCATCCCAGCGCCACGCAGCACCCACAGAAGGTGCTCGTCCTTTGAGCAAGAGCAGAGGTTACTTCTCTGGCTGCAAAGGCACTCAAAAGCACATTCACTTTTGAGGAAAGGGCTTCTCTGGCTGCTTATCCAGAGATTTCTCTCCCACAACAGCTGTGCTGAAATCCAGGGCCTAACTTGGGGTGAAACAGTGGGAAACTATACAGAAAACCTGACCTTCAGACTCCGGACAGGACTCTCAACACAGGGAGCTGAGCTAAACCTGATACCTCAGTGATGCAAGGGAGGCAAAGAGTCCTCAGTTTGGAATCCTACAGAACTTTGGGGTGTCCAATGCAGGTTGGGAGTCTCAAGGAAGGCAGGTGGTATGAAATACTGAGGAACCTTAGGCCTATCCACAGGAACTTTGGAAGAAATCTGTATTTATTTGGATAAAGAGTACACAGTATACAGGTTTAAAGGCAGCAGCTCATCAGATTTCCCTACAATGGAGAAAGTTCCCACCCCTACAACATTACTGCTGAAACCAAACAGAATTAAGTCTTTCCATGTAAAAAAAAACAAACCCAAATAACAACAAAAAAACCAAACAAAAAAACCCCACACCTTTGTGATGAATAAACAAAATCTCGCCGAAAGAAAATCTGAGGAGACTCTCCGATCTCTTCCTGAATGCTAAAAACACCCACTCCAGCACACTTCACCCACACACAGACCTAATACCTGCCACTGGGATGCTGAGTAGGTATCACAGATCTCAGCTAAGGGCAGAGTGTGATTTGGATTTATCTGCAGTATCATCCCTACAAAACCTCAGCACAAGCCTTCAGAAAAGACAGGCTTTCACAGCTTTTTTTTTTGTTTGTTTGTTTTTTTCCCCAAGGGAAAGAAACAAAGACCCTAGAATAGGACTAGCAGGATCTCTGACTAGAACTGAGAAGGTGAGGACATCTGCCACTGCCTTGCAGACAAGAATGAATCCATCAGCTCCCTGAGGCCCCTCAGGGATGATAACCATGCCCTGGCACTCGGTGGGATGTCCTCAGAGCTGGGGGGCTACCAACGTGCCGTTAAGATGCTCCAACCCCCAGCCATTCCTGCTAACCTGAGCACCAGTGAGCACACAGAGCTCCCCGGAGCAGCAAACCTTCAGGGCCCCATTTTCAGAAACAAAACACATTATAATCCTCGGCTCAGCTTTCTTCAACATTAACCGAAAGCGCTTCCACCACCGTAAAGGCCAGTCACAAGGGTCTCTTTACACGTCTAATGAGGCCGGACCCTCATTGCAGATGTGGGAAAAGACAACAAATTAGGGCAGAAAGCCCACGCAGTCCTCCTTACCACCACAGACTCCAGCCAGGAGACCAGCTGACGCAGGCAGGGCTCCAGGCAGCTCTGGTTCCGCTTCACTTTCTGCAGAGAAGTGTCTTTCAGTATCTGGAATACACACAAGATGTAGCTTGAACCATGGTCACATCCACACCTTCCTCACATCCTTTTCTTTTCTTCCTGGCATCCTAAGATGCCAGGATCCAGGGAGGCCAAAGACATCCCCTGACACCCACTGGAGCCACACTGACCCACTGGTACACTCTCTGTTTTGGGGAATGGCTATGAGCTTTGAGGGTTCACCTAGATCCAGCATGTTCTGAGCCAGGATCTGGGCTTCTGTACTACTGTAGCCCATAGCAGTTTGTGGCAAATTGGATCAGGTGCTTTTTTTTTTTCAGGAAGAAAGGCAAATTGATCCGTCAGCTCGCTGCTGGGGAAGGGATTTCATCAGCAACAGGAACTTCCCACACCACATGATCGCACACCTCGTCTGGAATTAGTGGGGTCTGTGTAAAAAGCCCACTAATTTTTAGAACAGTTTGTGCAGGAAGTGACATCCCAGCTCAAAAACGTTATCTTTCTGCAGCTCGATGGTTCATTGGTCATTTTGTCTATTATGAGCTTGGGGAAAACTGCATGAGGAGAAGGATATAAGGGATCCTCAGGCAATACACATCACAACAGAACGGAGCGGCAGTGAAGACAATGTGTTTAAAAAGCACCAGTGGAGAAAGGCAAATGCTGGGCTGCAAGGCCAACAAAAACCTCACCCTGGGAGCTCCACAACATATCAGTTCAAGTGACCTGTGGCATGGAGAAGAGCCTGGAGAAGAGGAGGGTCGAGGGAGGCCTTATAATGACCTTTCAGTCCCTAAAGGGGCCATACAGGAGAGATAGGGAGGGACTCTGGATGAGGGAGGGGAGCCCTAGGAGGAGGGGGAAGGGTTTGACACTGCAAGAGGGGAGATGGAGATGAGATGTGGGGAAGAACTTGTTTGGTGTGAGGGTGGTGAGAGCCTGGCCCAGGTTGGCCAGAGAAGCTGTGGCTGCCCCATCCCTGGAGGGGTTCAAGGCCAGGTTGGAGGGGGCTTGGAGCAAGCTGGTGTGGTGGGAGGTGTCCCTGCCCAGGGCAGGGGGTGGCACTGGGTGGTCTTGAAGGTCCCTTCCAACCCAAACCATTCTGTGATTCTATGTCCTCAGCAAGGTCAGATGATTAATTACATCAGTAATCCAGCCTTCAAGTGACCATCATTTGTACATTTATAAAGACGGCATACGCTCCCCACACACCTTGAGCAGCTTTGCCTTCATGGAGGCGGTGATGGAAGTTGGGTTGATGAACTGGAAGGACGGTGCAGCGTTATTGGGATACTGGACAGGGAACATCACCAGCATCCTGACTCTGTGGTTGCCGCAGTGCACCGACACCGTGCAGCTACGACTCACCGCATCCATCTGTGTGAGGAAAAGCAATAGTTCTGGAGTTACACCTCCAAGGACCTGGAAACTTACAGTGACTTATATTCACGCTGAGGGGTGGATTCCTCTGCGCACCCGTAAGTCGAAACGTTGTTCTTCTCAAGGGCACAGTGACACCAACCCCCCCCTCTCACCAAAACTGAGGGTGAGAGCACAGGATAGGGAGAGCTCAGCAGATCAGGTTCAGAAACAGTCAAAATGAGATCAGCTGTACATAGTGGAGCAAGTTACTGTCCACTCTGCAGCCCAGGCAGAGAAAAAAACACCGTCCAGCCTTCTCGGCTGGACCAGCACAAGAGTACTTACTTGTGCTGAAACACCTCCCTTGCTCCCAGTGTCTGGGATTATCCTCTTTCCTACCACCCCTGTCCAAGAGGATCTCTACAGCTCAAAATAAACCTTGTTTACAGGCAGCAGTCACCGCAGCAAGAAAGGTTCCCCTCCAAAAGCTCCCAGGAGCCAGCCTGCCTGCATCCCCTCCCAACAAACCAGCAAAAAGAAAACTCTCTACCTCCACGTTGACATTTCGGATCTGCACGTTGATCAGGGAAAATTCCTGCTGCAGCGTTTGAGGCAGCCCCAGTTGGTCTGACTTCTTTCCCACCAGGGGGTCATTCAGGAAATCTTCTTTTAAGGCTGCTGGGAGAGATGGAGAACAGGTTGAGATGAGCTATAACAGACAGACTTCTGGCCCGCGATGCCAGGAGGCAGCCAGGACAGCAGGCTTTCCTCTGCTCTCCTGGCACGTGGAGGTATGAGTTTTACCTGGCAAAGAGCTGGAGGGTCTCAGCTGTTGTTTAGAGCCTTGCTCTTCAAAAAACCAAACCTCTCTGCACACAGATTTCCCAGGAAGGTTACAGAAGGTAACAGTACAGCCCTAAACCCTCTGTCTCTACCCATTTGAGACCCCTTCTCCTCCCTACACAGCACTGCCAGAGTCACTGACAGCTGAACCGGAGCCTCTCACTTCAGCTGGAGAGAACCACTGCCAAAGCAGTCTCCAGGAGGAGCTCTGGTCTTTGGGACTTACACCCCACCACTCTTGGCTTTCAGGGAATGCTTCCAAAACACAATAAGGCTTTGGAAGAAAGAAAGACGGTATTTCTGGCCCTAGTAGGGGCTTAATTAATTTGTGGCAGCCATTTGCACTTAATGCTGCAAAGCCCTCTAGTGCTTTAATGGTCTTTAAAGAGTGATTGAAATGTCCAGTTCCAGCAGTTTTCAGGAGGAAAATAACTCCTGAAAGCCAGAATACATTTAAACAGCCAGGCAAGCACTGCAGGACACAAGGAATTATGGTTAAGATGGCAAACTTGATCGAGTTTCAGAAGAATTGGTCTCTGCCTGTGGTCGTGCCTGGCTTTTGCCTCCTATCTTGCTATGTGCCCCCCTTAGGGCAGGGGCAGCTCCTTCTGGAGGAGGTTTCGCCGTGGCACCACTTCCTAAAAAGACCAAATATGGTTTTTGATGATGGTTCTGAAGACACAAGGGAAGTCCTGATCATTCAGCTGTTGTTCTCACACTTGCACGGATAAATCCTAGCAAAAAAATAAATGACAAGAAAGGCAAAAAAAAAAAAAAAAGCTCTCCTATCTCAAGCATTTTCCTAAGAGTTACTGGCTTTGCTGCTGGGACAAAGATATTTGGTTTTACTGCTGCCCAGGGGGTTGCTGCATCTGGATAGGTAGGATGCTTTGCTACTCGTTCCTGTTTGTGATTTTAATGTAGTGCTTAGATATACTTCACAAAAGGGAGCGGAAAAAGGGGATTAAAAGAAGATCAGTGGCTTCCACGGAAGATAATTATTTCTAGCTCAAGACACCACATAGCTTACTGAAAAGCCATCTCTGACGTTCCCAATATGGGCAGTACCCTCCCTTTGTCTTCTCCCATTCCCTTCCAATTAGTTTCTAATCCCCAAAAGCCCACATATTTGTTTATACTCCCAAACCCCTTTACAGGCAGCAGCCAGTGCAGAGAGCTGTACGCTCAGGACACAGCTGGTGGGCTTTCTGATTTATCTGCAGAGCGCTCTTCTCTTCAAAGATCCCCCAAAGTGCCTTACTCATGTAACACAGAGACTTTGTCTGCAGCTGAAACGCGGCCACCTCCAGGGTGAAACATCAACAGTCCACAATAGCTTTTAAGCAAAAAAGAACTGAAATTCCTACCTAGGGACTTGCTCGTCATTGATCCCGCAATCACAGTATTTGCAGCAAAATCTACCCTGCTACAGAAACCCCATTTTCATTCCCTTTGGCCACAAGGGAAACCTTAACCAAGGTTAAGGAAACCTGAACCAAAGCCAGACCCACACAGAAACCACACGGAACGTACGAACGTGACCTCATCGGGGACAGTGAAAGAGTTAACTCTCTCCTGTGGAAAAAGAGAGGTCAGGCAGGCAGAATGAGAACACTTAACCCTCCCCCTGTGCTTCCCCACAGGGTTCTGCTCATGGTGAGCACAGGTAACCAAGACTTTCTCTATCACATTATAAAACCCTCACGTAGACAGAGGTGCTCATCATCTTTAGAAACTTGTTCTGCTCCCACACAGGACAGGGTGCTGGGAAGAACTTCACTGGCTTTTGCTGGGCAGGCAACTTCCAGTTAGGAAGAGGTGCCTTCCCCAAGGGACTCCTTCCTTCAGAGGACAGATATTAGACAGTTTCCTCCCCGTCTCCCCAGTTTGTTGGCAAGTCAAAGGGAGAATCAAATTGCTACCCATACGCTCCCTTCTTCTGTGGACTCATTTCTCAGCTTAAACTGAACTAACTTCTTAAGAGCCAGCACTGACTTTGTGACTGCCTTATTTTTGGCAGCAGGCCACAACTATGACCTAAAGAGAGTGCAATGAAATGGTATTAGTGGCAAGGAAGAGCTCTGTTTCACAGCTGGAATGAGATTGTTGTGTTAGAGGAGAAAAAACTCATGAGGACCATCCTGAGAAAACACTGTGTTTTCCCTCCTCCTGGATGGAGAATCCATTAACCTTCGAAACCAGTTTGTGCTTTGCCTATGATATTATTTTCTTACACCAAGATGCATCTTCTCAACACAAAGACAACTCAAAGTGCCATCTCTCGTCTCACCTTCCTCATCCCCATGCCCAGAGTTATGCTGGGGCTCGGAGTCCTGGGGGTGAAGGGTCTTGTCTGGTTCTGGCAGATGAGAAATCCCATCGATGAGGTCCTCGACTCCATCCAGGATGTCGTTAGCGCAGAGCTGAAAAGAACAAGCACACCCACACGCTGCACGACAGAAACCAAGCTGCAGAAAGAGCCACTGCTAAACAACTCGTTTCTCCAGGGAGCTGGATTTGCCAAGGTAGGTCTGTCCAAGCAACAGCCACAACTAAGCCCTCAGCATTATTTCTGTGACAGATGATCTTCCACTTTCCAGCATCCTCAGCTCTGTCACCCCAGACAGCCTGGCCAAAAGCTCCTCTTTGCTTACAAAGCCACTTCACTGACGGGGCCAGTCCAAATAACAGAGGTTTTACTTTAATAAAAATTAAAGCTGATAGGACTTCAATTCCTTAAATTAATTTGTCAAAACTGGTTTAGGTTTTTAGAATAGATATAATAGTAGCACACTTTCTGCTGTTGGTATTTACACTCCAGTAGGATCTAGAGACCCAGGTAACAAACCCAGGGGCCCTATCTAGGTCCTGTATCAAAAAGAGACCATGAAAACTTGTATTTTAAGTTCAGCAGAAGAAAATAGGGAAGACGAAGAGAAGAAACACAGGGAGGAGAAAGGATAAGGGTGCAATGTAGAAAATGACAGCATTGGTCACCAGGAACACGCCATCACGTGTGTGGTTTGATCCAGACAAAAAGAAGGACAAAAGAGTGGGAGCCAGCGAAGGGTGGGGGAAGTAAAGGCTCTGACACTGATGAACAACTGGTTTAAAGACAGGAAAGAAATAAAAAATTTCACAGATATATCAGGTAGGGGCAAAGGGTCATTTTTCACAGAGAAGGTTTGTTACAGACCTGCAGGACTCCTGCAGGATCTGTGCTGGGAACACATGCTTCTCAACATAGTCATTAAAAACCTGGAACAGGAGGTGAATAGCAACATGACCAGGTTTGCTGATGCCACCAAATCATTCAGGGAGGTGACAAGGGTGGCTGACTGCAAACAATCACAGAAGGACCTGGGACGAGTAACTACATCCTAATGAAAGGTGAACTTCAGTTTAGATAAACATAAAGCAATGCATCCAGGGGGAAAATGGCAAGTTCAGGCTGACTCAGGGAACAAGACACAGAGGCCAGACTAAGCTGATGTCTTCAGGGAATTATGCCCAACCGTTTAAAAAAACAAAATGTGTACTAGAAATTTTTCAGAAAGAAACCCAAAGTTCAGATCCCCACCCCAAAAAATATATAGTAGAACTGAAAAAGGGTCATGAGAGGCAGAAGGACAATCAAAGTTCTCGTAGAAGGGATGAAGTGAATCAAGACCTGTTGGAAAAGGAGGCAGCTGAGGAGGGACATGCTGGAGGTCTACAGAATCACGACAAGAGGTCTGCTTATTTCACCTCCAATATAATGAAACTAGCAGGCTGCAAAATAAGCAAATGAAAGGAGCTGTTTTTCCACACAACATGCAGAAAAGCCAGGAAACTCCTTGTTCCCAGGACGTTTAAGATGACAAAAATTGACAGAGTTGCAAGAGAAGACAGAACAAGTCCAGGGAAGAGAAACTCATCTAGCTCTATCACACACAAGGACGTCAGAGCCCCTGAGCTGCAAACTGCAGGAGGCTTGGGGGGGCATTTGAGAGAAATGGCACTTTATACTTGCCTTGTTCTCATCCTCTTCCAAGACAACCACAGCTGAGGAGGAGACAGGGCAATATGGGCCGTACGAGCCTCTGGTCAGACCCAGCACAGCTGTTCCAGTAATTGCAAAAGCAGTTTGTAACTGCTGCCAGAGACCAGGATTCACACTGCCTGCACCAGGCTAAGAGGCAAAGGAAACACAGGGAGGGCACAATCCCTACATTTACCTGGTATCTACAATGCCAACCAAGAGCCCTACAGTCTTGCAGCCACGGAGGTGGCATCTTCAGAGGCAATGCAAGCAGTAACTGATCTCCACCTTCCCTAAACAACTTTTATGCTTGCTGTCATAAAACAAAGCTGCCCTGCTCTTCCTCAGAAGCTTTAGAGGCACAAACACAGAGAGGTCTCATCGCAGGTGTCCTCAGGGATGTTTCTGGGCTGGAGCTGAAGAGGAAAGTGAAGTGGCTGCTGTGTCTGCAGCTCTGGGGTATCAGAGGGGTGACCGGGAGCGCAAGGAGAAGGAGGTGAATCCAGCCTGTAAGAAAACCACCTACAGCTCAAGAGCAAAAGTGTTTCCGTACCCTCTGCAGCTGAGAGTCAATCCTCCACATCCGCAGGGTCTGATCACGGGACCAGGTCACCAGCTGGTAGTCTTTGGAACCTAGGAAGGACGGAAACAGCTTACAGACCCTGCTGAAAACACAGACTATCTCAGCCCTGCGTGTAGCGTAAACAGATTCTAGCAAGCCAGCAGGGAGGTCCAAGGAATAAGGCACTAAACCGAAGGGCAGAGTGAGTCCTTTTCTGCTTTAATTCACCTGGGTGCACCCCTGGACCACCATTACCACACCTCCAGATGGGGTACAATTTCCAGGTGAAAAGCACAAAGGAAGTATAATGTATGCGATGCAAGTTTTCCAACTAGGAATAAACAAGATCTACTTGAATAGTACAAGATCTGTGCTTATTTAAACAGAAGAACTAATATAGTTGAGAAACTCATTTATTTTTACAATAACTGTAACGTCAAAAATATCTTTCAGTTCATTGTATCTATCTCAAGATGCAGAATTTTAAAACATTTCTAAGCTAAGAGAAGCTGATTCTACCCTCCCACTTTTTCCTTCTGAAAGACTTGGGTGATGCCAAGACGAGTTCAGGCTGTAATGAAATACACCCAGCCACGTACTATCTATCAGCAGACAAAGGTCCACATTTCTTTATGCCCATGTTTAGGCCTTGTGATACAGTTTAAGTTCCCTCTGTCAAACAGCTGCGAGGCTTAAGAATTTGCTGCTGCACAGCTGCTTCCTCCACCCCTCTGCTGAGGCACAGGGGCCACCTAAATACGGCACAGCAGAGATTTGCACTATCTTGGTTGTCTCTGCACTGGGGGGGGGGACTTGGAATGCTCATATGATTGATGGATGTTGCTTGAGATGAGCGTGGCTTCCAGCCTCAGATATATATTTATTAACTCAGCTAAGGCACTACAACTGTGCTTCAAGCCTGCTGGAATGTTCATTCACAAGCTTCGACCGTGCCTCCAGATCCTAACACAATTCTGTGCCGCTCTCCTCTCTCTGCAAGGAGAAAAGCAAGGGATAGAGAAGGAGGTGACTTAACCGAATTGTCCCAGCAGCTGGTGGCAGAGGGTTGGGCCAGAACTTGGACCCACAAATGACCCCAAAGCCAGACGGGCTCGTTCAGTCGCCGGCAGCCAAGGTGCTGGAAACAAAGCCGTGCTCTGTGTGGTTATCCAACCTCTAACATGGAATCTCCTATATTTAGCTGCCTAGACTGGAAAATTTAGTCCGAATTGAACTCTATGAGCAGCTTCTTTATCCCATGCTCTTCCTCCCAGCACCAGATAAGTTGGGTTTGCGGGGTCTGGCATACACTGGAGGCTTCTGATCTTGGCAGTGATGCAAAGGGTTAACTGGTTATGTCTGCGGCTCCGAGCAGGGGGAGGGTGCACCCATCTAATAGTTTGAACAATTTATTCTGAAAGATCCATTTAAAAATAGACCCGCAGGAGAGTGGAAGCAATTAGAGTCACCGCTGACCCACTCAGCATCGGGTAGATTTGCTTTGTTAGCATGGAAACAACGGGGCAACGCTGCTGCGTGCAGTGCCATAAAGCAACTGCAAACCAGCAGTAGCTTGAGGTGGGACAGAAAAGTGGGTAGGACCTGCTCCAAGAGTCAAATGGTGACAACACAAGGACGGCAGCCAGGAGCCAGGCCTCCACAGCCCTGGTTAGGGCACGGGAGAGAGAACATCCAGCCCCGAACTCACCTTCTTTCTGCTTCCTCCACTGAAACTCCAGCACCACGTCATCGTGTCCCACGAAAGTATGGACAGGTGTGTTCAAGTCAAAGACGTTCCAGAGAAGGAGACTGTTCTCTCGCCGGAGCTGGGGGACCATCACTGTCACCAGCCCATTGCTGAAAGGCTTGAGAGAGAAACACCCTTCCAGTTAGCCTTGGGGAATTTCGCTCCCATGCTGCTGATATCCTACTCTAATTTTTCCCTTTTCCCACCAACAAGAAAGGCTCAAAGGTGCTCAGCACAAAACTGAACCAGGCCAAAAACTGGGAGGACCTAAGGCAATTGCTGTGCAAAAACAGTGTCTCAGAAGGGATAAGATTATAGAATCATAGAATGGTTTGGGTTGGAAGGGACCTTCAAGACCACCCAGTGCCACCCCCTGCCCTGGGCAGGGACACCTCCCACCAGACCAGGTTGCTCCAAGCCCCCTCCAACCTGGCCTTGAACCCCTCCAGGGATGGGGCAGCCACAGCTTCTCTGGCCAACCTGGGCCAGGCTCTCACCACCCTCACACCAAAAAAGTTTTTCCCCACATCTCAGCTCCATCTCCCCTCTTGCAGGGTCAAACCCTTCCCCCTCCTCCTAGGGCTCCCCTCCCTCATCCAGAGTCCCTCCCCAGCTTTCCTGGAGCCCCGCTTCTTTAAGGACTGGAAGGGGCTCCAAGGTCTCCCCGGAGCCTTCTCTTCTCCAGGCTGAACCCCCCCAACTCTCTCAGCCTGTCCTCCCAGCAGAGGGGCTCCAGCCCTCCCAGCATCTCCGTGGCCTCCTCTAGACCCATTCTAACAAATAAGATGTAATACATGGAGATATTCAATGACTATTTCTCTCTGCACCTTCCTCAATTTTCAGCTGTGAGGCTGGAGGGATTTCACCCTTGACTTTTCATATGGGATCCTCATGGCAATTTGCCTGTAGCTGCAAGAACTGCTGCCCTGGGGACCAAGCCCCCACAGCTGCTCAGGGTTCACCATGCTCAGAGGAATACTGGAACCCAGTCCTACACCATGGGGATGGGGAAAGGGGATCAGAGACTGGTTTCAGGCCACATTCCAATGTCTGGGGAAGAGAACAGCATAGGACTGATGTTAAGAGCCTGTGCTTCACATGGCTGGGTCTATAAAAAGCAACAGTTCTTGGATTTGATATGCTGTAAGAGGCCACCGTGGCACACTTGGAAAGCTTGGGAGAAGAGGAGGCACTTGGAGAGTGCAGAAGACTCTACATCGCTCTGTGCGACGGGTACCAACACCAGAGCTGAGCGGAAAAACAGGATAGTGAGCAGCAGCCTGGGGTTGTACCCCCCAAGGAGGACAATGCCAAAGGCTGGGACCTCACACTCCTAGTCATTCCTTTTCCCAAGTGCCACCATTGCAGGCGTCGCCCTTCTAGGCCTTTTAAGCACCAAGAGGGATTTTAAAAATCAACTTAATCATGTCCAGCAGTAGAGCTGGTGAGAAGCCCTTCAGCAGTTCTTCTTTATTTAAGATCTCTTTGTGCATTTGTTCTCACAGCACAAGTGGGGCTGCTGGGAGTTTCTCACTCACCGTGTATCTTGCCTTCCAGACTGGAACCTGGCAGGGAAGGATATTGAGGTATTTCCGAGGCTGACGGTAATCCCAGAACTTGAAAAAAAAAGAAAACAAGAAAAAAACAAACCCAAAAAGACAAGCAAAAGCAGGAGTCAGCTGGCTACACTTTCAGGCTGCAATTTTCCATGTGGCTTGCAGATATAGCAAAAAAAAAAAACATGCCAGGGAGCCCACAGCATCGTTAGTAATCCCGTTCATTAACAGCAGAGATGGCCCCAAAGGACAAATATCAAGCTACCAGCATCTGGCAGCATCCCTTAGCCAACGAGCGACTTGGGGTCATATTCACAGTGATCATAGCTCCAGTAATTAGAGCAGGGAGCCAGGCAGCCTACTTGGGCTTTCAGTGCTACAAGGTACCCTGCAGGCTCCCAGCCAACGTGCCAGTCCAGACTGGAGGCAGCCCCCCCCCCCGCCACTGTTACTGCTAATTTCCTAATGAAGAATCTAACCTTTTGCTTTGCTCGAATACACATCAATTGGGCTTGCCTCGGAGCTTAGCTAAACGTGAATGAACTCCATTTGGCTGACACACAAAGCACACTATTTCCCCCCAATGTCAAAGGCTTGCAGGCAGTGTCTTATCAATAACCCCATTCAACGTGATTTTGGGAACCTCAGGGACTGGAGTGTGTCTCCCCACAAGTTGCTGCTTGAGGGTGGCAACGCTGCTTTTTGGGGAGAAGGCTCTTCTGGCATGTGTGGCCAAGCTCCCTTCTGGCAAGCAACAGGCAGAGGCGGTTGTTTTCAGCTTCAGCACTGCCCAAACCACCACAGATACGTGGCAAACATATGTGCACCCATCCTGCAGTGATTTCTCTGCCTGTTTTGTAAGCACACCCCTGGCTCAACACGCACAGGCTGCCAGAAACCAAAAAAAAAAAAAAAAGGATCCAGATCTCGCCAACGGCAAGCACGGCACAAGAATCCAGAAACGGCAGGAGGGGATCCTCTCCACCATCCTGACATCTCCCAAGGAGTCATCCCAAGAGCACCACTTACCCTGACGGAGTTGTCCTGGCTGGAAGTGGCCAGCGTATACTCGTTGTCAGGATGCCAATCCAGCCCGTGGATTTTAGAAAGGTGAGCTGCCAAGTACTCCACTGCAGTGCTGGGTTTCTGCAAGGAGAGGCATTTTCCTTCTCAGCACAGGGCTCCTAAAATCTGGTCGAGTTCTTTGCCATGAAAAGAGACACTTGAACAAGGGCAAGAGATAGAACACCCTCCTGCTGGGGAAAGGCAAATTGCTCAGCAAAAGCAGTTGAAGGAGAAAGGTCCTGCGAAGATGTGGCTAATTCCAGTCACCAACTGCAGCCCTGAGCCACACTCAGCAAAAGACTTAAATACTATGAGATCAAAAGGTTAATGGGCACGATTTCTAGGGAAGGTGGCTATCTACGTGCTCTCTTCCGGCTCACGAGCTCCCAGTTCTCTCTAGTTTAAAATCAACCCATGAGAGAGATTTGTGATAAAGTGGTACATTTTTCTTGGTATTTATCTGCGACCAGAGGGATGTCTCTATCAGGTAGGTGCCAACATGCACAGGCTGCTCAAGGGACCCTCAACTCACCCTTTTGTCCCATATTCGGACATCCCCGTCGTGGCTTGTCGCTAAACAGTTGACGTTTTTCTTGTTCCATTTCACCTGGGAAGCTCCAGCTGCAGCACAAACGATGAAAACAAACCAGTCAAACCAAACAATTAAAAAGTAAATGGCACAACAGAGCCTTGACCTGGGCTTCGAGCTGCTCTTCTTAGCACAGGGAAAGCAGTTCAGAGGAAAGATACCCCAGAAGCCAGCAAGAAGGATGTCATGAAAACGACTTAACTCCCGATTCTTCAGCTGAGCCTTGGTGTCCCAAAGACCTCAAAGCAAGAGATCTTCATCGCAATTTCTAGCCATAGGCTGCACCTGATTAAAATACTCAGGTCCATTACCTCAGATGGAGCAAATTCCTGCAGACAGGAACTGCAGGCTCATCACCCTCCTCCCAAATCCCTTCTGTTTTCATTCAAGCTCCTTCCAGGTGCTGATCCTTCCAAGGATCAATTCATTTGTCTCCCCAACACCCTCTGTACTACTCAATGCCATACAGGGAACCAGTGGTATTGATCTATTATTAAAATACAGGTGAAGAAGGCTGCAGTGTGGGTGGACCTCGTGTCTGGCCAGCTGGGGGTTGAGTCACTGGGTGGATCAGAAGGCCCAACTGTCAAAATACACCACGGAAGTCAAAGACAAAGTAATTGTAAAGAAACTGGATGATGGCTCAAATATTATTATATGATATCACGAGGGACTCAGTCAAAGGCCTAAAATAAGAAGGAAGTTGGTCGATTATTTCTAATAAGAAGCAAAATCCAGTTTCAGTTGATGTGGATATTGCAAGATAAATACACGTTCTGTTCACCCTAATCCTGCAGTATTTTCCAAACATTTTAAGCTATCCAGAAAGGTGAGGTCCACGAGAAAGCAAAATGGATCTCAGCCTGCTGCTGCTTCCACCTTCACTACCCACCTCCTGCTGCAACGGTGAGCAGATTCATCCTGACAACCTGGCAAAACGCTAGTGCAGGGGCAAAAAAAAAACAAACAAAAAAAGAAGGCTGCAAACAGGCTGCCAGTGGATTGATTTGATCCATTCACTGATGGGTACATGATCACCTGGATCAGCACTAAAAAAAGGTGGGAGGAAGGAAGCTTTCTAGGGAGCTCCCTGCTGGGCTGGCTCAGCTGAGCCATGAAATCTCAGCCCAGGCACCGGAACCAAACGCTGCTTCCAATTTAGTAAGGTTTTTGGGTTTTGCATCGCTGTGATAGAAGGGTTTTCTGGCTGGGAGGGAAGGGGTGAGCCACTGCAGACGTGTAGCCTAAGGAGATGGAAGCAGCAGAGCACGGGATATGTGTTAGGAGGATTGCTGTGACACTGGGGATGGTAACTCAGGAAAAGGAGGTTCTGCTCGTCATCCGATGTGCATCCTGGGGTGTGATTTAATTTCTCAGCTGATTCAACCAAACATAAAAGGACACGAAGAAACTGCAGACAGACAACACAGGACAAGCAGCACAAGAGCAGGAAGAAGCTACTCTTGCCTTGAAGGCACAAATGACGTGTGACTGTCCACCAATTTTGGGCTAGATAGCCTGAGCACCACCACTGCCCTCCACACTTGGGAACCTCCAAGGGCTCCACATCTCTTCAACACTCTGCTCCTCTAAAAGGAGCCGTGAACTGGAGCCTCTTGGGCTGCTACTACATGGGACAATCACACCTGGTGGCACTTCTGTCCCCTGCCATGTTCAGTCTCGACGCGTGAAGGGAAGGAGGAATAACAGGAGGGGCACACGATGCTAAAATTAGGCATTAAACAAGCCTATATTGCACACACACCATACTTACCCACTGCAGAAAGGGACACTGTAGGCTTCCTGGTGTCTCTGAAACAAAACATGGCCAATGTGAGTACCCACAGCAGAGCCCAGCCTCCTCACTCAGCCCCTTGCTATTCCAGGACTAATTTTATCATTGCCTCTTGGGAGCTAATGTGCCTTTCTGCTTACCAAAATACACCATGTTAAATGGAATAAAGAAAGAGGTGACCAGCTGGAGGACAACAGCCATCCTGTCTTGCCAGTACACACAGCAGCGAGTTTAGGATGTAGGATGGAGTTTTAGGGGACTAAAAGGAGGAGAAACACGTGCCAAGCGTGGCATGTTACAACTGGGCGGGCAGGGAAACAGGGCTCACAGAGCATTGCTGCAGGAAGGAACAAACCAGCCTTTCCCAGGAGGATTAAAAGGAACACACAGAGCTGGGGAAAAACTCGCCAAAAGCCACTGATGTTTCTGTCGAGCCTTTGCAAGACCCCGATTCAAGGCAGATGGAGCAGTGGCTTCAGAGCGAAGACTTCATGTCCAGCATGTAACAGCAAAATTAGTAAGGAAATAAACCCAGCTGTGTGCAGACCCTATAGACCAAATTCAGCAGTGGCAGAAGCCCATGCAGCACCATGACAACTCCTCGCAGCCAGGTCTAAGGAATACTGTCTTCAGCTTTTTGTGGTTGCTCAAAAGCAAGACGTTTTCTGGAATGGACTGCACCTCTCCCTCTAAGAATTTCTGCCTCATCAAAAAGCTTTTTTTTTGTATGAAAAATGAAGCGGAGAACTTCCAGCTGTCCTTACAGCAGGGCTACCTCCCTCAGGTGCCAGCAGAGACAGACACTTCAGCAGGAAGAATTCATTTGCTGGAGGCCAGCAGCCCCAGGACCGTGAGGACCTCGGAGACCTTACTAGCATAAGTGGGATGCAGAGGCCGGTCAGGGTCTGCCTAAGCCAGCATTTCTGCACAAGTGACACAGGCAGACACAAAATGATGGAAGGGCACAAGAGAATTAAAGCAGGGCTCCTGATAACCACCTTCAGAGAACTCTATTTTTCACTCGGCGCTAAGATAGTATCACAGGACAACACAACCAGCAGTTATTGTCTCTCTATGTCTTTTAATTACACATTAATAATATATTGCCATTCTCAAGCACCATTTAACCAAGGATGTAAGTGCTTCATAGGAGCCAAACAAGCCTCAGGGTAGCCTGGTGCAAGGGGGTTATACAATTATCCTCCTATTATAACTGAGCAAAAGAAGCAGAGAGGGACAAAGTGAGTTGCCGGCGGTCATCAAGAGTCACTGTAGAGCCAGCAAGAGAAAGCAGCAGTCCTAATGCCAGGTCCTCACTTCTCAGGTGTTGAATATGGGGGTTTAACACTGGTTTGGAAAGATCTGTTACCCTGAAACTACTCATGATAGAAAGCGCCAGGAAGCAAGGGAAAGCACAAACAGGATAAGGTTCCTGAATATCACCGCCAGTCTTCCCACCACTGGGGGAGAGTCAGCAACAATCACTGAATTTAGAGGAAAGCAGCTATAAGGTCGGGAAATGGTGCTCATTCATTCAGCTAAAAAGACCCCAACAGGCTGAGGAACACCCTTGTGTTCCAGGAAAAGCTCCCGAGGAAAGATCTGAAGTGGGCAGGGAGTGAAGCCGGTCTGTATCTTTTCCCAGTCAGGAGCACGAGTGTAACTTAACTTTACCACTCTGCTGCCCTTCATCGACCCCGGATGGGCATGAAAATGGGGGAACAGAAGTTGCCTTTGAGATTCCGGGGAGCAGATGAAGCCCCTGGAAGCACAGCAGAAGAGCAGCACCCATCAGTGCGTGCTTCGCCCCGCAAGCTGCCAATTATGGAAAGGAGCCCAAGGATTTCCCCGTCGTGCAGAAACATACTGATTCTTACTTGATGTCCCAGATGTAGATGTACGTGTCAACAGAACTGGTGACCAGCAGGTCTGGCTCAAACACTGCCCAGTCCAGGTCGCTGCAAATACAAAATCATACAAAAAACATAGCACAGTCTGCATCAACTTCTCACAAGCCCCCACTACATTTCTCTGACGACAAATTCACGGCCGCTCCACGACACCTACTGAAACTTTTTAATTAAAATGCAAGTTCTTAATCATTTCTCTCAGTAAATTCCAAGAAGCAATGAAATGCTTCTAAGTAAGTCCCAGTGAAGCATACTCCTAGCCCTGAATGTTACAGCCATTGTGTGTGTACTCTTTGCTCCACAGGAAAAGGGACACTGTCTCAGCGAGCTCCCAGTTACCACATGTTCCTGGCATTAACTGGAATGCCTTCCTGTTGGGCTCCAAAAAAGCATCTGGGACACAAACAGCCTCCAGTCAGCCCAAACAAGTGCCATTTCAAGGCCTGTGATTACTTTCCAGAGTCAGAAGCTGGAGTAAAACCAGCACTTCGCCTGCATTTCCAGCCCAGCACCGAAGTGCACCCCTAGAACCAGTGGCAGAAACCTCCCCTACACCACTTGTTGTGAACTCCATTTGTTGTGCAACTTGTTGTGAACTCCAGTTTTGGGATTACCTGCTTTAATTAAGCTCCTCTCACACAGAAACAAGGCTGGGATTCAATTTACTAAACGTGCTGCTGCCTGTTTCCCCGATGAGGGCTGCTCTTCGTTACAAGGACAGCAGCCTAAGGCAATGACACTCCAGCCATCAAAAGCCAAGCTGATACACTGGAGGGAGCCAGGAGGGGGTGAGCAGTTTGTCATCTCCAAACGGGAGGGCAGGACAGAGGGGTAGGCAGTAGAGTCTGGAAAAGTAAGTAAAACCAGGCTCCATCTTCTATGAAACAACCTAGCAGCATGGCTCGCCCCTCACCTGATCACACGCGTGTGTCCTTGCAGCGACGTGCAAACTTCGCCGTTACCTTCCTTCCACTTATAGAGGTCAACTCGCTGATTGCTCTGAAATTAGACAGAAGAAAGGAGACGTGCCAGACGGACAAGGTTATCACAGGAATCCACGTGTCAGGACCAGGTTTCCTTCTGTTTGAACAACCCCGGTTCCCAATGAGTCACGCTGCGATTAGCAAAGGCCTTGCCCAAAGCAAAGATGAACCTACAGGCTGCAAGGGACTCCAAAAAGCTTACACTTTAATTACACCCACTTAAAAATGGAGATAAACAAGAATAGGAGGGGGGAAAAAAAAAAAAAAAAGCCACATTGCAAAACGTTTCCACGAAATGATGTTCTCGGAGCTTTTATTTGCTAACAACAGGCTGTAACTGCAGGCAACAGGCAGCCAAATTCTCTCTGCAGGAATACCCTGCCAGCCTGTTCAGCTTCACAACTGGAGTTTTCAGTGAAGGGGGATGATGGATCACTGCTGGTCCTCCTCAGCTCCCCCTCCATTCCCTTCTGGGATAATCAGGGCTATTGCCCAACGAACAATACAGTCTAATGGCTCCAAGGTCACCTCCTCAAGGGTACTTCCATCCTCACCAGCCCAGGAGGAAAAAAAAAGCCTTAAGTGCTTATCACTAAGTGTAAACCACAGGAGCAAAGCAGATGAATCAATGACAACATTATTTAGGGCTTCTTCGCTCATTCCAGGAATAAATCCTCCCCCAAATGCAGCCACACACAAAGCTACTTGAACCTAGTTACTATGCTTTAAGTTTATATTGTGCCTCAATCGAGGTTCACTTTGGCCAGCTCTAACCTTTCTGGGGCAGGAATCACCTTTTCGGGTACCTATAGAGCACCAAGCACAGTGGGGTTTGGGCTGTGACTGGAAACTCACGTTGATTTTGCAAGAACAGAAATAACATGACTTCAAAATTTGATCTTCATTAGCCCCTTGTTTTAAAACTTACATATAGATGAGGGAAAAGATAATAGTGAAAAGACTTATTTTACATTTTTTTGTGACAGGTTTTTGTGATAGTGTTTTGGTTCTTTTTTCACCCCAAATCTACTTGATATGAATTTGAACTTGCATATGGATAAAACTCTCCAGCCTTCCCTGAAATGGAAGGTCTCATCCCAGCTCAGCAATAATATATGGCGTTTCTCTAACAGCTCACAGCGGGGTTGCACAAGAGCTCGAGGCAAGGAAAACTCCTTGCACGTTTCTCATCAACAGAAGGATTTAAGGGGATAGAGTGAAATTACCCAACAGGATTTGTTCAGAACTCCAGAGTTGATGCTACAAGGTGAGGACCACCAGAAGTTTCTCAGACTCTTAGTGGGGCACCAGGTGCGGGAGGAGGACAGCTCCTCCCAGCACAATCTTCTAAAATAATGTGCTTCTCATGATAACTATCAGTATAGGCTTCCAACAATTTCATCACCCTCTTGTTCAAGCATTTGTGACCACACAAAAGCAGTAACAAGGATCTAGGATGGAAAAGAATGGCATTTCTGAAACAACAGCCTAGGAGTCCTCAGAAATGTCCTAGAGCCAGAGGGCAGACCCAGCCAAGCACAGCAAGAGGACGTGTTTCAGCTCTTGTGGAAAAAAAGCTAAAAAAATAAAATATGAAGCCCTTATCCAAACACAAGGACAGGCTTCCCCTCTGCCTGCACCACTTCCAGTTAACGGCACTGCAAACCAGGTGAAGCTGTTGGCAAACAGGATGGCAGCCTTTTACACTCCCTTTCCATCCACGGGGATCAGAGGGAGAGGACCCTTGGGGCTCTCTGCAACGTTTGCGTGGTATATGACGAGCTCAACCGGGGACTTATGGGGGCCTGACAGCCAGCTTGAGTCCTGAATTAGCAAATCTCATCTTCACAGTGTTGAATCCAAGCTGATTTAGCCTTCCCAACACATCTTTGCCCCCTTAGGCGTGGCCCTCGAACACATCCAGGCTGCTCCAGACTTGACCTGGGACACACAGAGCTGAGCACACGCTGTAAATCTGCTTTCCACTTCTAAACAAGACAGACTAAATCCTAGTCCTAGGACAGGGCTGTACTGCCTCAGCACTGAAATGCCAGCTGACTGGGAGATGGCTGGAAAGGAGGTGTTTCTCACCCAAACTTTTAAGATGTCGGTCAAGTAGCAGAGCTTGGAGGAGACAGGTCAGGGAATCTCAGAGAGCAAACAAGCCAAAGCTCCTAATCAACAACACTGCTCCACTTTTAAAACTGCCTTTAATGTCAATCGCAGCCAGGCCAGGAAGCAAAAGGAACAAAAATCCCAGGAAACCACCATCAGCTAAGTGTTTTCTCAAAAAAAAAAAAAAAAAATAGATTACACCTCTCCACTCCCAGCTATTCCAGGACTCTCAGGCTGTGCAACAGCAGCAAAGGCACCTTGCCATGAGAACAGTCTGTGCACGGCTAGTGCCAGTTGGTGGCTAAGAGGCAGAAGCTCAGGGCTTTTGGTGAACAAGCTATAGAGCATGATAGACCGAGTAAAAATCAGAGCTAAAAAAGCTCTCCATCCTTGCCTATCTGCAAACCTAGATTGTTGCAGCGGTGAGCCAGTATTGACCCGTGCTATTTCCAGGCTGCCTGGTGCACCACATCCCACCAGGAAGGCAAGGAGGCGAAAACAAAAACAGCACAGAGCAAGAAATTCAATAAGCGCGCAAATCTCATAACGGAATGGGAGTTAGAAGGAGAGCACATCCCCCCTTCCTTCCAGAAAAGGACCATTTGGATGCCTGGTTTATTTGGCGAGGTGTTTTATAAAAGACAAGCAAGCAAAACTAGATTCAATACCGAGCGACCACTGAGAACCATCAAGCCAAATACTGGCAGTAAATCAGAGTTAGGCCTTGACCTTGCGATGTGACTTGCAGGGACATGCCCGTGCCAGCTCCACGCAGCCTTCCAAGGCTGCAGAAGCCAGCCATGAAAGACTGAGGAAGATGAGGAGCTACAGCTTGGAAATAAAGGCACTTACCGAAGCGGCAAAGTAGTACGCGTAGCTGTCGTGTGGGTTCCACTGCACCGCCCCGATGTCCCACTTGCTCTGCCGGGAGATCTTCCGATGACCCTCGTTTGGTGCATCCAGGTTGACTATGTAGAGGAAACGGCGGCTGCAAGACACACACAGAGAGGTTCTACCCCACAGGACTGATCTCAAGAGCCCAAGGTCACGTGGAGCTCAGAGCCTTGTGCCTAGCGGGGGCAAAGAAGAGGAGCATTTGACAAGACAGAGGAAAATATTATTCCCGGGAACACTACGTTTGACCACATACTTCAAAAAGGGCTATGTTTAAAAAAAAAATAATGAAAAGACACACTGAAATTAGACAGGATTTGCAAATGTAATAAGTAGCTCAGACCACAGAAAGCCTCAGATAGCTAGAATACCAAAGGAAGCACTGGGAAATGGTGCAAACACATCCAAATATGCTTTGCTGGCCTAATGCTGCAGCAGCAGAGCCGAGGTGGCCCAGGGCTGGGAGCACAACGCAGTAGGAACCGGCTCCGAGGCTTCTCCGAGCAAGAGTTAATGAGCCTTGACAAAGACGAGATGATTTTAGGTGGCTGCATCTTTCCACACCAGGCTGTCTGGGGGGCTCGGTTCCGCAGACAGTCCGAGTCCACCTGCACGCAGCCAGCTCAGCTGCAGCAGCTTCTTAACGTGGGTGGACACAGCACTGCACCCATCTGGTTATGTATTACTTACCTGAGCTAACCCCTAAGTGCTGCAGAGATATATTTACATGATGCTAAACCCAAGCTTAAACATCCTGCTGGATGTGGCCGGCTCCCCACAAAACCAGGCGAGGTACCATTCCCTCCGCAGCGTGACTCATCCTACGAGCCAGATAAACGGCCCAGAAATAATTGTGAGCCAGCTGAACTCTTAATGGAAGACCAGCACCAAACCATATTGAACCATATATAATTAACCACGCCAGCATCGCCCGCGTCGCAAGCGCGCAGCTGCTCTGAACTCTCCCAAGAGAAGGAGCATCGAGAACATCTTTGCTGCCTTTCCAGACCAAAATCCTCAGGGCTCCCCTACCCTGAAGAGCGAAGGCGCTTGAGCCCCCCTGAGGCTCTCCCACAGCTTTTAAAGAAAGGAGGCAAATCCTGAAGGGCTGCTGAGCACGTGGGAGAAGACTGAAAAGCAGAAGGTCACAGGCCCGATGTGGAATTGGAGACGGGCTGTCCCCAGCTTGCTGTCAGCCCAAATAAACCAGCTGTGAAACCGGGCAAGCGTAAGGAGGAAGAGGCATCAAGTTAGAGCCAAACCTGCTTCTGAGGTGGTTATTCCTGTGCAGCTCTGCCAGACTAGAGGGTTTACAGCCTGGCAGGCAACTGCTGAGCTGTGTGAAGACTTGCCCTGAAGGTGGCTACCTAATGCCAAACCCTCCCGGGAGCTCTGGAAGCTCAGAGTCTATGGCACCTACTGCTCTTGTTGAGCATCATCCCACGTTGAACCAGCAGAGGAGCAGGTCCAAAAGCTTGGCTCCTCTGCCCAAGTACACCGTGGGAATATTTGGGGCAAATTGGGTCTTAAGGAAATGATTTAATCTGCGTTTCAAGCAGAATCCAAACAGTACTTCATGATGCTCCACCTCCCACAAGCGGTTTTGGGAAAGGATAGAATCATAGAATTATCTAGGTTGGAAGGGACCTTAAAGATCATCTAGTCCAACCATCAACCTAACTCTGACCAAAAAAAAAAAAAACAAAAGCAATAAAAATCACTAAACCATATTCCTAAGGACCATGTCAACCTTTCTTTTGAACACCTCCAGGGATGGTGCCTCATGTATGAGGAAAGCCAGGAATGGTACTTTATTGCGCTGTTGTTGCTAGCTTTCCACTCCGTATCCCACTGGAAATGTGACCCAGAATCCTCTTCATCAGGCCTTGAACAGAATTCAGCTGCACCTTTCTGAAGCAATCCATCAACCCTTCAATCGAGGTCAGCCCGAAGGTAGCTGAGGTGGCTGGTGGAAATGACTGTCACACCTTTCTGACGGGGACTGTCACACTCACCCGGAGAGTACTGCGTGCTGTCCCAGGCAATCCACCGACATCGCAGTCGCCTGTTAACGAGAAACAGAGAACAAAACTCAATTATACCTGTCAGGTCGGCTTCTCAGTCAAACGCACCAGCTTTGGGGAGGAGTTCTGGAAAATCTGCCAGCTCATCTTCAAGGTATAAACCGCTACGGTCAAAGTCAAGGCTGATATCTGTCAGGGATGGCAGAAGTAACGTCCCCTTAAAGAAGCACACATGATTGATGGGGTGCAGCGGTCCATTTTGGGAGGCAGGAGAGGGCACAAAGAACATCTTTATTAGAGTAAACTGAAGACAAGATCTGGCAGACCCCATTACAAGCCCCGAGACCGTGTTCCCTTCTCCCCACTATGGCAATCACAGCTGCAGCCTTTCAATCAGCAATCTCTAATAATCCTTATTAATCAGCCTCTGCTCCTGCTCAGGAGCTTTCTCGGTCTCTCTCTCTTCCATTGCACGGCCAGATTTAATTATATATGTACTGGGAGATAGAAGTGCAACCATTTGAGTATGGCTGGTCTCCAAAAATGAGAGATGGCTAAGAGGCATCAGAATTTACTTTGGCATTGCTTGGGAAGAAGGCTAAAACATAACTTAAATGCCATAAGAAGAAGAAAAAAAAATAGACTGTTTGAACACTGCCTCCCCCTCTTTTTGTTCAGAATGGAATTGGCTGATCATGTCGTTTAATTGCCAAGAGAATAAAAGAAAATCTTACTTGAAAAGCTGAACAGTTCAGCCCATAAACATAGATATGACTTCAATGCAGTTTTTAGCATTCGCAGTACAAAATCAGAATATGCCCCACATTCTTCAAACTGCTGTCACCTTCAAAGCTACCTCTCTGAAGGCTGGGGATGTCTCTGCCGCTGTTCAGGATTCTGCTAAGTACTCTCAGCGTGGATGTAACAAGACTTCAGGATGTCCCACAGCTTAGAAGCATCACTAAAACCTGACAGGCAACATGGCAATCCCCCTCCACCTCAATCAGATTTGACAGGAGAATAACCATTACAAAACCCTAGGTTTTTTTCAACCAGGGCCCCATCCCCTGCTTGTAAGAACCCCAACCAAGGGAAAAACAGCATCAGGGGCTCATTCTTCACTGGAGACCAAAAGTCCACATGGCAAAGAGCTACAAATGCCCGTGGAGTTTCAGCAGGAGCCTGCAGTAAACCCCAGGCCTAACATCTATTCCTCAACCAAGCTGAGTTTCACTGCTTTTGCTGTTCCAGGAACAGCTTTTGCTGTTCATTATTTGTTTGGGTTTTTTTTCCCTAGGTTGCAAATCCAGTCTTCTAGCAAGGTTTTCCTAGTCCTAAAACTAACGCTGTAAATAAGCAGCTCTAAAAAACGGTGAAGAAGCTCTCTAAATGGTAAAGAAATAATTCCAGCTTCTTAGATTTCACAGTACCTTGCAAAACAACAAAGCAGTTACTAAATTTATACAAAAAAAAGCAAGAAGGAGAAAGAAGTTTCCCCAAGTGATGCATACTTCTCTTCTGAGGAATTAAAATGAGGGTCATTAAAGCCATTACTGGAACCAGAACTTTCTGGTGTGATGAAGAGCTAGACAGCCAACAGACTTCATACAGTCATGGCCACCTTTCCTTAAGACAGGAAAAAAACCTGTCAATTTAAAGTGATTGCTAATTTCACGTATGAGTTTATTTTCTCTGACGTTGGCACCAGGATCTCATAAATCCTTACAAACTGTTTTTAATAATGAACATTGGTAAACTGTTTTTCCAGGCTCTAAGCATCTTAAAGCGTAATGAACAGACAGAATGAAGTAAAAGGCTTCACGTGTCAGGCTGCTACTCTGGTGGGTCACAAATGAAGCTGTTTTATGGCAATAAACAGTTCCCTACAACACTACAGTCTTATCTAGGCCACAGGAAAAAACTCAAAGAGCTGCCATTTAATATACTTGGTATATTGGTATGTCAGCCTTCACAGCACAACCCTGTAGAAAAGGGGAGTTGAAATTGAACAAACCAACCTGAAAGTAGTTTTTATCCTAAAACAACAATCAGAATAGCTAGAATTGCTGTTTATGAGTAACAATTATGCAAATAAGCACAGCAGGAGTACTGCACGTTTGAAAACCAGCTCTGAGCCCACAGCCTAGGCAGCATTTTGCAGACTTCAAACGTCTACTTTGGCATTTCACTTGACGTCTGCTAGGGCAAGCCAAGGAAAACACCTTGTCATGTCTGAACTTACATTAGTTTTCAAATCTAGCTTCATTCTCTCCGCCTGAAAGGCAAAAGACCAGCCCAAAACCAGGGCTATACTGGTTTTCAAGCTCTTCGTAAGAAAGGCTCATTCCCTGCATAGCTAACTTTCCATCCACACACCGAAATGCTACAAATTGTACTATTTCACGGTTGGACGTGGTGAGCTCCACTCTCCTTTTGATAGTGGGGACAGCCTGATGAGAGCCCGTGGGTCACCTTTAAATCAGAAGTGCCCAGAGACTGTCAGCTTGGACAGAAAGGTGACACTTGCAGGCGATACCGGCTCCAGACTACCCAGGGATTTTCTGAAGTGTTACAAGTTGGGTGCTGTATCCCCTGGCACGGCAAAGACAACTGCAGGGCTTGCAGACATCTACGGGCTATAAACACAACAGCTGCCAGCTCTTTTGCTTCTGTTTCCATTCAAATCTGTTTTGGGGTAGGTGTTTTGGAGAAAGCGTGGCCTACAGGCAGAGCTCAAGCCTGCTACAGGATGATTACAGCCGAGGTGTTTCGATTTCTCAAGCTTAGGCTTCCCAGCTGCAGAAATGTTCACGCAGACTCCTAAAAACAAATCCTCGAGCACAAATATATAAATGAGTTTAGCTTCGAAGCAGTAGCCTAGCTGCACTGAGGCTCTCTGGTTTTATTTGAGGGAGCAGGCAGGTCAGCAGGGCTCCAGAAAGATCACACCAGAGCAAAACAACCGAAATACCCGTGGGTTAACCTCGCTATTAAGGCATCCGCCTGCGCAACAGCGAGATTGAAACCAACTGCTGCAGGAGAGGAGGGAAGCACCTGCTCTCTCCCCTCTCCTCTCCCACACACCACTCGTTATGAATAAGCAATCAAATCACGAGGCCACATATCTATCTCCCGAGCCAGATGCGATGCGATTCCATTCGAATCGGCGAATCTAAGAAGATGTACTTTCATATCTCATTACTGGTTTCCCCGAGAACAAATCCTCACCAGCAGACCAGGCTGCTTTAACGCTTCTTCCAGGAGGAAAACGCGACTGGTATAAAAGCTTTTGAGGTATAAAAGCGAAGAGTTTTGTGAGCTCACGGAGGGCAGGCTGGATGGAGCAGGCAGGACTCGATGCCCCTGTGATGGTGAACACCCCAGGTGACAGTGTTCCAGCACAAGAGGACAAACTGGAAGATGAGAGAGTTTGCAGACCTTTTTTTCTTTTTTTTTTTTTAATAACCTTCCTGGGTTTCCTGCTGAAGTAGTTCATAGTTCACCCACCAGATCCAGCTTTGCTAAGCAACTACAAACGCCTTAAAACTCCACATTTCTTAAAATAGCTTCTGAGAGCACGTAAGCAAACTCTGAGGGGAGTTCTCCTGCAAAGAGCAACTTTGAAAACAAAAGCTGACCTTTCTGCTATTTATAAAAAAGCAAACCCTGCTTTTCCTGCTAATCGAGCAACACTCAACAATTTATAGCGCAGCCGAGAAAGTAGCTATAATGGTCTCACAGCAAAGACGTGGGGGAAGTGGTAATATCTTCTATGAGGTCTACTTTAAAAAACCCGACACTCGGGATCTAATTAAAATTAGAAATAAAGCGCCTCGTGAATTTAACGCATTATCTCCGCGCACAGGGCTCCGACACCGGCGAAAGGCCCCGCGGGGCCGCCGAGCCCGCCGGGCCCGGGCCCCTCCTCACGGGAACGGCCAGGTCGGCCCCCGGAGTGCCGGTCAAAGCGGCAACCACTCCCCGGTAACAGCCTTTTCCCCCCGCTTCTCCCTCCCGACCTGGGCGTCGCGGAACTCCACCACCACATTCTCGCTGCTCCAGCGCGCCGCCATCTTGGGCCGCCCCAGCAACCCCCGACGCCGGCGGGGCGGGGGCGGAGCCGGCGGCGTCACGCACGCGCAGAGCGTGGAAGGGGAGCGCACAGCGCCGCGCGGGGGCTGCTGGGAA
>JAHREE010149572.1:0-20566 GCA_033628505.1 Tringa tobata | reverse complement strand
CCTCAGCACCGCATCTAATCGTCTCTTAAACACATCCAGGGATGGTGATTCAACCACCTCCCTGGGCAGCCTATTCCAATGCCCGACAAAGAAATTCCTATGGAGGAGGCAGGTGCTCAACCTTGGTCAAGTAACCTTCATGTGGCCCTTGCCTCTAGCATCCTCCCTGCACAAAACATAGTGACAAGCCAGTACTCTACCAGTCTGAAACCTTTTTTTAACTCTGTCAGTCTGCCTTCTGGTTTTAAGCCAGAAATTATGTTCTCCTTAATGCTGCCTGCTCTCTCTAGCCCTTGACAAGGTTCATCACCTGCTATCAGCTGAAGTAAAGTTCAGGAGTGATCAACCCCAGCATGGCACTGAGGTTACATGACATTAGGAAATGAAGGACAAGAAGGAAGAAGCAAGGACAGTGAACGGAATGAAGGACAAGGCTGGAGCCTTTGGTTTTGCTTTGTATGGGTAAAACCTTTTCAGCTTGTTTTCTTTCTGAACCCAAAACAAGCCATATGGGAGGCTGAACATCTACAATCTATAGACATTCTGCTACATCCATGCTGGCAAGTCAAAGGAGGTTAGAGCTTTCTCTGTGCTTAGTGGCTCTGGAACTGTGAGGACAAGGGAACAAGGTCTAAAGACACCAGAGCGGACTGGACATGAACCAGTCCAGTTCTGCGAGTGGCCGAACCTGGTGTTAATCCAGCTCAGCAAGTGAGCCCCGCTGACAGGAACATTTTAGTCACCCAGGTGCAGTTCCAAACCATAGGAACTAGAAATCTGCCAAAATTAACCACCAGGCTGAGATTTTTACTATACAAGTAACTCTGCAATTCAACAAAATTTCAGCTGGCAAGCTTAGTGGAATGGATAAGGTCATACAGAGAGAAGAGTCTTTAACCCCAGGAGTGATAGAGGTTAGCTGAACACCATCAGGTACTGACAAATCAAGAAAAAATGACATCACACAGAAAAAAAAATCTGGAAAGCATATCTGATATTTGGATCCATATCTGTGAACTGAGGTAAGGATTAGCCTGAGGCCAACTCCTAACTAAAAACAGTTCTATAAGGAAGGGGGCTACTGCACTTTGGCCCTTGAGTAGCCTGAAAGAGAAAATCTATTTTACAAGACTTGAACAAGGAACTTGATAGCATTTCCTGATACAGAGATTACTAAACCAAGCTTGTAATGGAGGTGGTGGAAGTGATGGAAGTGATAGGACTCAGAAGCACGTGCAGTTCTTGCATGTGTTTTAGAAAGAGAGTTCAGGCAGTGCCAGACATTGAGGCCATATTAACAGAGCAGTGTGTTGGATACAAAAAAGGTTTTAGCATGGGTCTTCCTTTGTGTTTCAGTTTTAAGTTTGCCTTATTGTCAGCCTTCTTCAGTCAAATCCAGATTCAGAAAAGAGACCTTAGATTATTTAGTCACAGAAATTTTCCACTCTTTACATTCTCTGTTTCTTCATCTTTGACCATGAAATACTTCTTCCATATTCAGCACAATAATGTCTTTCTTTTGGATATGTTTTGCCCCCCCAAAAAAGAGAAAGAAAATACTTGCTTTATCATCACAAAGAAAACAATATTCACATATCAAAACCAAACAGCATGATCGGTTTATGAAATGGGTTATTTGGCAAAACAAACTGCAATTGCTAGAGGTGGGATTTAGTGGTACAAGAGAAGCCCATCCAATTTGATTTTTAAGGTTTTCATAAATTTCAGCTGCCGTAAATCTGCACTGCTGTCAGTAAGACTGCTTTGATCTATATTGACTGAGAATTTATACTGGTGTTTTCATATAAAACCTGTTCAAGGAATATCCTGAAACTTTTTTTTTTCTTTTTATAGAGTTGATATGTGAGAGGAACTGAGACTTTCTGGCACTGTTATCTGTAAAAGAGGTGAAAAGAAGTCTTTATTCAACATAGACTGGGAAGTCACCTTTATTTTCCTCTTATGCCAACCAATATTAGTAGTGATTCTATTGCAGCTAAAAAAGTATAATCTCCGTAAAAGATACGCAAAAGAGAGAGGTGGAGCCACCACTCAGGCTTCAAGGAAACATCTGCAAAAATTATACAGGGGAGAAAGCTGTAGTGCAACACCTTAAAGGAGTCATAAAAGGTATATCCTGGCATCACCATGTAAGGCTGAATCAGATAGATTATTAGATTATTATGTTTGGTTTTTTTAAATTATATTATGATATCACCTCTGCTTACTATTTCACTCTACCATTTATCTTCTTGGATCCTCACACAGATGTAAGGAGCAATTGTAAAGGCCAGCTACAGCCAAGGGAAGTTCTCTCCCTCTGTAGAGGCAATGAAGAGCAAGGTCTGCTCTGCATGGAGGGTGGGGTGGAGACAAGGAATGGGCACACACCACTTTCACAGATTCTCTTAGCCCAGGTCTTTGTCATGAATGGAGAAAAGTCAAAGTCTGGCAAGCAAGTGTTGGTCTTTGGGCCAGAGAACTCAAAAAGAAATTTGCATGGCAGGAGGTTTGGAAAGAGAGGAAAGCTGACTCTGGAAGGGCAGCTTGAGCAGCTCCCCATAAGGGAAGACCTAGTTTGCTGGAGGAAAGGCTGAGATGAATCTCTTGAGTTCATTAGCTGTGATGATAACCCATTTGTCCCATACTGCTGTGTGTCATTTTGAACACAAGGCAATGCTGAAATTACATGACAGAAGCAATTTAGGTAGGGGAGCACTATCATCAGTGCTGCAGCACCAGTGGAAGATAAAGTTGGAGGAAAATTCAAAAACTAAAAATCATATATTTCCTAGCTGTTAGGAAGGTAATTTCCATACTGTCATCTGGGACAGCATGTCTGTGATGTATTACTTGAATCACCTGACACAAAACACCAGTCATTCAACCTCTCCTTTTCTGATGGAGGAATAGGAATTGATTTCTTATTCATGCCACTGTTTGCTGAAGTGGGCTTAATAAATGAGATCTCACAGGGGCTCTATGATGGGTTTTTAAACAAACATAGTGAAGTACAGCTTAACCTCAGTGGCCCTTTATGCTATGTTTATTAAGCATGACAATAGATTAGATAATTACAGCCAAAGCCTTCCTCACTCCACCAGAATTGTTCGCATTAAATTTGGGTTCTATTAAGAGGCATTCTTCAGGGGAAGTACGAAATCTCATTCTTTAAACTTTGAATTTTGCTATAAATTTTTAACGCTAGCTCTAGCAAGGACTCTTCATTTCAGCCCCTTTCAGTGTTAACTTGTTTAATTTTGTTCAGCTGTGTATGTGCGAGCAGAGATGGTAATGAATAAAAGGTGTGGGGTAATGTTGGAAGGGGATGGTGAGCAGAAGTCACATGAGTGGTAAAATAAGAAGAAAACTAATATTGCCTAGCAACCTAAGGGGAAAAAAATGAGCCTGGCAACAGAAAGGAAGGAGTTAGCTGCAAAGAGAACACTTGCCAAGAAAGGGAGACAAAAAGAAAGAAAATTCATAACATAACAAACCTCAAAAGTGGGGGATGGGAAGGAACAAGAATGAATAGTTTAGACACTTGGAAAAGAAAGCCAGCTAGAGATTGTCTTGCACAGAAAAGGCAAAGAACTCTACAGGAATGGCTATCAGTTATCATTTGCATTGGCTTTTTACAGTGATGAACTGAAACAGGAGGTGTAAAAAAAATATGTGTGGTCACCCTTGCCATTATACTTGGAACTTCAATAGGAAAATTGCACTCAAATAATTCTGTTACAAAAACACGAGGCCCGCTACCTGGCCTAGAAGAAAGTATCCATTTATGTTCCTCACAGAATAGCACCATGTCCTAACAAGGCTTCCTGGCTCCTGGCAGCGTAGACAAAATTTAACTAGTAAACAGCAGCACTATCAAAAAGCAAAGACTTAGATTAGCTGGTAGCAGAAGAGCATGGACAAATGCACCCTGCCAATTAGGTGTCCCTACAGAGCCAGCTTAACTGGGGATTTAGCTTGCCAGCAGCATTAGGTAGTTGACTTTGTGTGTGTTGGAAATGAAGCAAGGTGCTGATCGTCACAGGACAAGGGAAGACATCTGCCCTCAGTCCTGCTAAGAGCAATGGGATTGAAAACCTCATTGAAAAGAGAGAAGTTCTTTGATAGCTTCACTGATGAAAATAGTCATATGCAGATGAATTTTCAGCTATGCTAATCTTGGCACCAAATGCCATGTAATCTTAAACCTCTTTTTTCAAAATTCTACACGTTGCAGCAAAGGTAACAGAGGCTATCTAAAAGAACTGAAAATAAAACATCAAAAAATGAAAAAGCAATTTATTCTGCTCTGGGACTGCAGACACTGAGAAGCTTTAATCATAATCATACAGCTATAGCACCATGGGACTATGGAGCAGAGTTAAGTTTTTTTTTTTCAGTGGCCTAATTGTATGCATGTGGGGATTTTCTGTTATTTGGGATAACTGCAACACTGATGACATACCATGCTGTCAATCATCATGTGCTATTTCGGACATATCTTAACTCTGTTTGGAAATCTTTTTTTAAACTTTTTTTAATTTAGCTGTGGCAACAGTTTATTAAGTAGAAAATAATTTTTAAAATATTCCTCAGAAACCACAGTTATTTCTTCATTTCCCCAGGAAAGCTGAAACTTCAATATCCTAAACATTTTGAGCGACACTTTCAAATGCAGGAATGAGGAGGGTGTTAGACCTGGGGCATAAGTAAGAGATTAGTAGTTTATATTAGCGGAGATTAGTTAGCAATTTATAAAATTGAAACTCCACTCCCCTCTAGCTGCTGGAAAGGAAAAGGAGCTTGCTGCTTTTTTTCCAATTTCAGGAGATTTTTTTAATTAAAAAAGGCTTTCATTTTTTATAGTCTCCCCCTACTTTGAAGTTATCTTCAGTTACAGCTTCACTGCTATCCTGAGTTTATAGCAATCCATCTGACCTATATTGCAGGTCCTTTCTTTGCCATTATTTTATATGGGCATTTGATGGCTGACTTTGTGCCTAGCAGTCTCTGTTTCTTCTCTTTTGTTGTAGCTGGGTCTCTGCTTACTGATATGTGTNTTTTGTTGTAGCTGGGTCTCTGCTTACTGATATGTGTTATCTTAGCTATTTGTACATACTCTCTATTTGTTGTAACAGAATGCCCTAGCAGGAAGCAAAGCCTTGATTTTTCTGACACATTTCTGCTGATCTCTGCTCTGTGCAGAGCAGCGGTGCTGTGGATAGGTAACCCCTGCTGCCTCTTGGCTCGTTTGGCTTTTGACTCTTCTTTTCCATAGCTTTGCATTGAGAAAAACAATGCTAGTAATTTAAATGTAATGGTCTTCGCTGGTTGCCTTATTTCAGACTAAAAGGAAGTATGTGATTAAGGTCATGGTTTTCATTTAATGTATTATTAAGTTTTATGCAAAAAGATGGGCTCAATTATTTCTGTGTGAAGCACTTTCATTTCACAGGTGTTGGAAGCTATTCTAGATTCTAAGTAAAACCTATTTCATTTTTGTTTCTTAAGAAAATATTACTATTATTCTTCAACAGCTTCTGGCCATGACAGCAGAACAGCAGAGGTTCTTTGAATTCTGCTACTGCGTCTTGGAGTGTGGTGTAATAATTACACGTCCTTGCATGCATTTCAGTGCTATACACCTGTTTTCTGCATTTCGTATACCTGGGATAGCCAGAGAATGGAGAAATAATCTTTGACCTTACTTCTCTTCTCTAAAAACAAACTGATCTGATCTTTCTGGTAGGTGGGATGGCATTTCCAAAGGGTAAAATATTCTTTGCTGTTCTTGATTGTTGTAGTCCTTATGCATCCCATAAGGTTCATTGGCTGTTCATTCCTCAACAGTACAATTATTTACAAATAAAATGGTTCTGGGGCTGGTCTTGTTTAATATTTTTATTGATGATCTAGATAAGGAGATTGAGTGCACCCTCAGTAAGTTTGCAGATGACACCAAACAAGGTGGGAGTGTTGATCTGCTTGAGGATTGGAAGGCTCTACAGAGGGATCTGGACAGGTTGGATCAATGGGCCAAGGCCAATGGGATGAGGTTTAATAAGGCCAAGTGCCGGGTCCTGCATTTCGGTCACAACAACCCCAGGCAACACTACAAGCTTGGGGAAGAGTGGCTGGAAAACTGCCCAGCAGAAAAGGACCTGGGGGTGCTGGTGGACAGCCGGCTTAACATGAGCCAGAGGTGTGCCCAGGTGGCCCAGGAGGCCAACGGCTTCCTGGCCTGTATCAGGAATAGCGTGGCCAGCAGGAGTAGGGAAGTCATCGTGACTCTGTACTCAGCACTGGTGAGGCCTCACCTTGAGTACTGTGTTCAGGTCTGGGCCCCTCACTACAGGAAGGACATTGAAGTGCTGGAGAGTGTTCAGAGGAGAGCCACCAAGCTGGTGAGGGGTCTAGAGAACAAGTCATGTCAGGAGAGGCTGAGGGAACTGGACATGTTTGGTCTGGAGAAGAGGAGGCCGAGGTGGGACTTCCTTGCCCTCTACAACTACCTGAAAGGAGGTTGCAGAGAGGTGGGGTTTGGCCTCTTCTCCCAAGGGAACCAGAGGAAATGGTCTGAAGTTGTGGCAGGGGAGGTTTAGATTAGATATAAGGAAGAATTACTTTACTGAGAGAGTGGTCAGGCAATGGAATGGCCTGCCCAGGGAGGTGGTAGAGTCACCATCCCTGAAGGTATTTAAGAAATGTGTAGACATGGCACTTCAGGGCATGCTCTAGTGCCTGAGATTGTTGGGTTTTGTCTGTCTGTGGGTGGGTGTTGTGTGTGTGTGTGGTGGTTTGCGGTGGTTTTTTCTTTTCTTTTTTTTTTTTGCTGTTTTTGTTTTTTTGGTTGGTTGGTTGGGTTTTTTCGTGGTTGGACTTGATGATCTCAAAGGTCCATTCCAACCACGAATATTCTGTGATTCTGTGAAATTGACCTAAGTTTTTTTAATATCTTAGGTATAATTTGTCTGTGCATACTGCCTGGTCATTAAAGCACAGATTACCCTCCAACCAGTGACAGAAACATATTCCTATGACATTGTCTGCTTACATACTGGGCTGTGTGGGTGCATAAATAATTTTCTTTTCCTGGCATTGACTCAAGGTGATGCTGCTTAACCTAAAGCCTCTTGTCATAAGTAGGAAAAATTCAAGTACAATGTTATTCTATCAGCCACCTAAGCTGCACTAGAGAAATACACCTTCTACAGTTTGTCTGTCACAAGGAGGGCCTTTCCTCGATAATATTTTGTCAATGGCCTCTATGCAAGGCTTTCCAATGGCTTGTGACGGGTTTGTATCCTTGCAAAGAGCTAAGACAGAACTGTTCCATGCTGGAAAGCCAGTATCCAGCATGTCCTTTTTATCCAAACTTACTCTTCTCTGTGCCATTCAGGACCCTTATGAAAAAGTTGCTTTTGCCATTGTTGCTCCCAGGTCTTCTTCAGATGCATTATTCTCTTGCTCCAGCCACTTCACACCTTTTTCATGCTTCAGATTTTTGTTTGGTTTCATTTATTCTTGAAAAAAGGTATTCCTGAGTCTCTATGGTGCCATCACGTAATATTTCAAGGACATAACACAACAGAATCTGAGAGATTCCAATAAAACCTAGTATCTATCAGACCCCTCCCACAGCATCCCTAGGTCTTTCATGTATTTTGATCTAGACATTCCATTGGAGTTCTAGTTTCCCTGGGGCTGTCAAGATTTCCTCCGAAGGATTCCTGATTAAAAGTATTTGAGCTTTCCTCAGTTTCAGCATGCCTACGTTTTGTCCAGTGTTCACCTCTCAGCGTTGGCTTTGGCACTGTTACAGTCTAGCTTGCCATGGCATTACTGTCTAGTATGGTCTTTTCATAAATCATACAGGAAATTCAAATTTGGTCTTCAGTAACGGGAATATGCTTCCTTCCAAGTCTTCTATTCAGTCATTTTATAAAAGTATCGGCTTCTGACACAAAACTTTAGCTTTCCTAAAAGTTTTCTTGACACTTACAGGGCTGTTAATCTATTCGGTAGTGTATGAGAATTCATTTTCTCTGCTGTCTTGTCAGTAATCTCATGATTTCCCTGTCAGCATCCGCACATCAGCACCAATATATCTTTATATCTGTTAAAATTCCTAGCAGGGCCCAAAGTGATTATACTCTTTCCTCTCTCAGTTTTATTTTGTAGTCAAATGTGTGATGGCAAGCAGTGAATAGAAGAGCTACTACAATTTCCAGAAATACTCCATTGTATATTCCTCAAGAACTTATGTTTGCCTGTTGGCACCATCATAGTTTCATTTCTCAGGTCAAACACCACTTATGTCCTTGCACATTCACACAGCACCACTGGATACTCCTGCCTGGCCAGAACATACGTGCCTGACTCAGCTTTGTTTGCTTCTTAATTACATTTTCTTCCTTGCTGTGAGTCTCACTAGCCCCCCGTCCATATGTTTCATATACCACATGCTGGATGATAACATAACAGGCCTACTTATCTCGATAAGAAAATTACCCCCTTTTCAGAAATGCTGCAGGCACAGGGAGCACTCCAGCTAAATACAGTACAGCGTGTCTTCTTGGTGCCTCCTCCAAAGGCTTCTGTAGCTTGTGTTACTCTTCCCAAGTGCTTTGCAAACTGCTCCTGCCTTTTTCTTTTTTCTACCTATACCTTCAATGAGTAACAGCGTAATAACAGTGGGTTAACCTGGGTGAGGAGAGAAAGCTTCTTGCTCTCATATAAAAGCTTTTGTCGAATGAGTTGATATCTTTGTGCCCATTTTACAAGCAAGATGCAAGAGAAGAACAGCAAACAGAACAGATTTCACCTCTTTGATCAACGTGAAATGTGGGTAAGCTTTGTATTACCCACATTAGATTTTGTAATACCTGGTCTGCCTCTGAAGCAGGAAATGCGTCACCTCATCGTTCAGTGGAAGAACTGTGGTGACAATCCAGTTTTTGAGAGCTGCACTGCAGTCATCTGCCCCCAAGATAAAACCACTTTTTTAGGTGTGGGTGGCTTTGATCAGAGAACAGTGTCCACTTTTGATCAGCAATGCGGACTTCTGTCTGAGTTCAGCATTCAAACTCATCTTGGCAATCAGCTTTGAGATTACAAATGTTTTTCCATGTAAATCATAGCCAGACTGTGATGGTTTCTTTCTGACATTTTCCTCATTTGCTCCCATTTTTAAAAACCTTTGATATTTAGACAGCCAGAGCTACATATGTCAGCCAGAGCTGTATGCCATGGACAAAAATGACAACAGGAAAGAAATAGATTGGTCCCAAGGCACTGAGACAAAATTAAAAGCCAATTTATTTAATTAGAATTAAGCAGATGTCAAAGAAAATAATCAAAGTATTAAAATGAGAAATAGAATGGGTAATTAAAAAAGCAAATGCAAAACTGTATGTGAAATAATAATCCCATCTACTCCAAGGATACAAATGAGTCTCAGGCATATCCAGGTCTCCACAATCTCAGTAAGAATTGTTCAAATACTGCTGGAAATCCCTACATCCTCTCTGTGACTCCATTTCCGTGCCCAGGTGGTGGTTTCTCTGCTGATGGGTATTCTTGGTTGTCACTCAACTTCCTGCTGTGCAGCTTCTCTAGTTAAAAACAGATGCAATTTATCAATTGAGCAGCTCCACCTGCAACAGTAGGTCATGGCAGGTACAGCTGATAAAGGGAAGAACAAGACCTCAGTATTTTTTTCCTGGTGGTCCCAGTTCAGCCATGAGCCATACAGCCACCCACCTCATCCAGCTTTGCTCTGCTCTGGAGCAGGGCTGTCCTCCCTTGCATGCCTTTTAGTCCCTGAGGTGCGTGTAGTACTGGTACGATCGGAGGACCTGTACATTTACATGGCACACAACTCCTTGGCTGGGTCCATGGGAAGACAGGGCAGACATCTCCTCCAAAGGACTCCTGGGAGACACACATCTGGATTACCTCACGTGGAGGGGTGAGGAGATACTCTCTTGGTCACATCTAAGCATGGTCTCCTCAGAATTTGCAGAGATTTCTTCATTGTACTAGGTCACTGTCCCTCAGCAGTCTGTTCTTTGCACACAAGCAGGAAGTCTCAAACAAGCCATAGCTTGCCCAGCATTGTCCCAGCAGCTCTGACATTAGCATTGAATACTGAGGCTGTCTGCAACATCATCATCTGAAGCTTGTGAGATGTCAGTCCATAGTTAAAATATCTTATCCATAGTGAAATGGGACAGAAAGTGAAAGGGAGAGAGTAGTAGCTATGAACAGGTTAACGGTGTTTCTCTTTGATTGCTACCTCAGATAGCCTCAATAGCTGGTCATAATAATAAAGGAAATTGTAGCTACATTGGTCATGAAAATCTGAAAATACTCAAAACTCCTAGACAAATCTGTGAGCAGAAAAACAAAATTCATGTGTCTTCCTTCGGACTTCCTAGAGACAACTTACCACAAAGACTCTTTGTGGTAGTTCGGTAATATGTATGCCTGTAAAGTCGGATGACAACACACATGGTTGCTAAAGGGTGTAATTCAATTTCTGACAACACTGATGGAAGTAACCCAATAATGACTAATTTTCTTTCTTTTTTTTTTTTTCCTATTGTTTTTCCCTTCTGTATCCTTCCCTGGCAGGGTCTTCCCTTCTGTCTTTTACCAGGATAAAAACTGTTTCCTTTTACATTCTTTTTCCTCTGCTTACTTCCCTCCCACTTTTCCTCTTTTATTATTTCTTTACTTCTTCCTACCTGATGAGTGTACACACATACACGAACAGACCCTCAGAGTCCTCTTGCTATGTCCTTTTCTTCTCTCTCATGCCTTGTTTTTCATACCAGATGGCCAAGTCAAAAACGCCGCAAGAACAGCTTGTTCTCATGATATCTAAATACTACAAAAGCAGTCACATCACTGTATTTTCACCAAGAGAGATCCAGACGATGGGTCTTTTTCCACTGACCACAGTTGGTTTCTGCTGCCTTAAAATTCACAATGCTCTCCTGCTTCCTCCTCTGTTACTTAAAGTAGGACAGCTGCTTCCTGTCTGGTTGAAGACAAGCTTCAGACTATTCCCAGACGCATATGTCCATGGCACAAGTGCAGATCTGCACTCTGTGTTGTCGCCAAATGAGGTTAAAAACCAGTGATCCAGCAAACATTCACCTAATCATGCTAAGTATCTCCTAAACATGGAACAAGACAGCACCTGTCACAAAGCATTTATAATCTGAATTAATCTAAGTAGAAGACACAATGGATACAGAAAGAAAGGGGCAGTCAAAGGGAGCAGTGAGGTATCATTTGTCATCGTGATGGGACCCAGGGTCGACACATCTGCACTACAAATGGTGTTAGAGAGACCGGACGTTAAACTTGACAAAATGACTTTTTGTATGATAGCTGTTATTTTTTGTAGAAGACACAGAAACATTAACAAAGAGAAAGAAAATAATCCACTGAACTCTTTCCTGGCAGGTTAGGTTCTTCCTCTACCTCCTTCACCTATGGAACTCCTTTCTTTTCTGACTGCAAAACCTGCAGATATTGTTTGTACCTGGGGCATGTGTGCATCTTCAAGATTTGTCTTTAACATGGGAAAGATATCCGTTGATGATTTTCTTATTTGGAATACACATTTAAAGTCAGCTTTTCAAATCTGTTGCTCACACCCTATATTTGGGCAACTATATTCCAGTTCTGACTTGTAGGTGAACAGGTACACTTTTGACACCCCTGCTTACAGCACAAAGTCTGTAGTTCAGGTTACCTTTCAAATAGATCTAGCTGTTCAGTCCTCTAATCAAATGTGGAATGAGACAACCTCATGGTCTGGCACAGCCCCTTGAAAGTAGCATTCCATTAAAAGATGGAAATCTAATTTGCCAAGTGCCCTCTGTTGTGGTATCTGGGGACACAATAGACTTCATACCGGGTTCCATACAATCAACTAAATAATTGTCCATAAAAGTCATGTAATTTTCCTCAGAATTTTTCCCAAGTGACTCCACTTGCCTGTCCAGGCACAAGTGAAGTCTGAATCATACAACTAGGCAATAATTTAGGTTGCAAGAGACTTCTGGGACCCACCTGATCCATATTCCACATGAAGCAGGGCCCACTTTGAAGTTAGACCCTAAAAGCTGATGAGCAAGGAACACTACAGGAAGCTACAAGACAGATACAGAGGTGTAAAACTATTAGTGCTGCTGGATGAAACCACGGGGAGGTTGAACTGCAATGGATGGCAGGGGCAGAGAAGAATTAGAGGCAAAAAGGGTGCAGACATGGTAGCACCATCATTTTCCTATAAGCCAGAGGTTTGTCCTCTCCAGCATCAGAAGTGAAGCTGCCTGACGCTAACACTTGTTTTGCCAGAAAACATTGGTAGGCTGTAATATCAAGCAGAAGTGGAAGGAGGGAGAAGGGGAAGTACTGAAAAGATACTCATTCCCTGAACTCTCATTTCGGTAAATGAGGACTAACATGCACAGTAATTGCCACATGCATTGCAGCTTTATCTACCACTCGCATGTGTTGGCTACTAAGGGGAATCGGAGGGTTCTGGGGTTGTCTGGCTTTTCCTTCTATCCTTCTGGGGTGGAAGGAGATGGAGAAACACCAGGAGCCATGGTAGAAAGAGGCAGGAGGATGGGGATTCATGGAGTCACACTGAACGGGCCTTGACAGCTGGTCCTAGATTTACATATTCCAGAAACATCCTGACTCTGAAGCCAAGTACACTGGCCATTTGATATAAATTCCCACTGAGCAGGCGAATGTCTGAGTCATCCCTCTACTTATTTCTGGACAGTGAATCACTCTGGATTTGAGCAAATCTTGTTTTTTAATTCTGTAATCTCACCCCTAGATGTTAAATCTGGACACTATGCTGCCAATGACACTCAGAAGAACTGGCCTCTGGTCTTTCCCAAGCCCAAAGTCGCAAGTGAAAGGAGAGAGAAGACCTACCTGTCATTCCAGGACCTTCATCTCCTCCTGCATACCTCTAAAATGAGCACCGAGCAAGGAGGGGAGGGAGGCACGTCTCTCTGGCAGTAGCCCCGAATGACTTCTTTGCTGCAGGAGGTAAGAACTTGCAGAAGGCAGTCATGCTGCATTGTCCCTTCCCACTCTCTGAAGGCTAGAGTTTCTCTGTCACATCAAGACTGGCTCCAGCAGGAGCCAAAATAACATTACGTGCAGTGAAATAATTGATACTCTGCATAAGGCAGAGTGCTGCTGTGCCGGGACAGCTCTAATCAGACCATTCTGCTACTGGCTTTGGAATTAATCATTCGGTTTACTGGAAAGGCCTAAATTAAAAGGTGCCTTTTACCACTCTTTCTAAAAGCTGCCCATATAGGAAACAGCATGATACTAGTGAGGAAGGAGACCAGTCTGCGGGCAGGAAGAGTGTGAAGCAGGCACTAGGAAATCACTCTGTGCACATAGCGGAAAAAAAAAGTCCATCTGCTGAGGGAAGAGCTCCGAAAATTCTTGCTTTTAAAAAGAAGCCATTTTTGCCCAATTAGAACATGGTCCTCATATTATTACCCAGGATGCAGCTCATAACAAAAAAATAGGTGCCTTTGCGTTTCAAAGTATTTCTTCAGGGGAGATCAAGAGGCTCCAGGAGGAAAGGGGAGCAGATAAAAGAGCACAGCAAAGCTTCTGAACCTACAGTTCCAGTTACATTTTGTGTCAGCAAATAATTTGCTTAAACTGCAGACTGTCACAAACAGAGAACAAGTAAATGATTTATGCTGTACGTAAAACTGCAAATGCATCACTCAAGTCCTCTGTTTTCTATTAATGTAAATACATAAATTTCACAGGTGGGTCCTGTCTAAAGAATCTATGAAATCCTTTGCTATCTCTGTGTTCTGCAAGGGAAGGATACAGGATACTAGTTATGAACCACAATAACACCATAAAAATTGGGAAATGTTGCAAGGGCAATGAAGGAAATGGAATACGCTTTCACAGGGAGTTCAGACTGTCATAACACTGCAGTTCAGGTTTCAGAGAGATATGCCTTTAAAGCAAGAATTGAAAGCGTCTTCGCAATTCTGTGCTTGAACTTAAACACAAAATTTTTGGGAGAAAAAAAATTTCAGAAAATGAAACTTTTCAAACTTTTTCTAAAAGTCTTCAAAAGGTATTTATTAATCCTTGCAGAATGGGATATTTCAAAATATTCCTCCTTATCATGGTTGGCTTTGCTTTTTAGCTACCAAAATTTGCTTTCTTGGGCATCTTCTGTCATAACATCCTAGATGAGGATGGCTTTTAAATCATATACAAAAAGAAGTTATTATTAATCACAAGCTGACTAAAGTTTACCAACAAAAGTAACGAGTTCTTTCTCCAGTTCTATTGGCTACTTTCTTTGGCCTTCTTCAGGAAACAGCTGCCTCCAAGCTGAGCTGCAAGCTACATAATTGCTAATCTCTAAATTTTAGGCTTTACCTCTTCCTCTTTCCGTCTGTTTCTATTTCAGTCCTGGGTAAGTGGAATTAAACCAGAGCTTGAAACTCTGGCCCAAAGGCCAGCGCTCTACTTTTTAGTCATCTGTGAAACATTTCCTGTTTTAAGTACCTGTATTGGCCCTATCACTCCAGTGTGACAACTTTATTGAAGATTTTCAACTGTACTCTATCTACAGAGATATACCCCTGCTGTTATGCACCTGGGAACTCAGAGGAGGGCTTAAAAATTGTGTCTTTCTCAATTTCAGTATGCACATCTGACCCAGGAACTGAGCATCCCCCACCCTTTGGCACGGCAGGAGCAGCGCGAGTGCCCCAGTGTCACGCTGCCAGGTGGGGTTGACCCTCCGATGGCAGTTAAACTCTTTGTAGGAGATTGTGGTCAGGAGAGAAGGGACATTCTGGCCACTCCAAAGGTTTCCAGCTGCAACTTTGAGAATGGCTATAACCTCAAGTAGCAATTGACACCCAAGGGCAGGGATGTAGCATGTCTACGCGTAGCAGAAAGACAAGGCTAGGTACTATCATTTCTCTCTGCTTGGACCCTCACTGTGTCTTGAACCTAATGTAAGATGTGGCCCCTTAAGACATAAGAGTTAGTAGGTCACCAGCTGCATGACAAAAAGGAGAGAACATTGGCCCTTTCTACTTGTTATCTCAGTTCTCAAATGGGAATGTTTGGATTAAAGTGTTTGCCATGGTGCTTTGATGCCTACATATCCATGTCTCTGTAGAAATGTTTATTTGGCAAAGGGAAAGAAACAGGAATAGAAAAATTAAAAAAAATATTATTTTCTATTCTTTGTGACAATGTCATGCAAAACCTCTTTCCTGACCAACAGTGGTCAGGAGTAAAAAATAAAATGAGTTCAGGGGAGGGAAAAACAAAATGTTAGATAACTGGTATTCAGTTTCCCGTCTTCCTCCACAGTCACAAAACAAGAAAGAGCTACTTTTTTCTGAAAGACAAGAAGAGATGTAAGGTAGTTTTGCAGGTCAAGAATTAAAGTTTTTAACAGTGTGGTTGGACCTACTAAAAGATACCTTAGAGTTTTCTGATGTAGTGATAGTTTTCTGTATGCAATATATCCGTGGTAAAATACACACATGTTGTGTGTACAGACACAACAGCACGAAATTCTGATACCAGGTACAGAAATAGTTGTGTGCGATTGCCTTGAAGAAGTAGAAAATAAAGGTCAGATGAAGTGGATAACTATTATCTCTCTGTGTAGATGTTGAAAAAATTTCCTGCCACATAGCATAGTGCTTTGCCTTCCATTTACTGGGAACCTTGTAGTGGTTTATTTCCTGATCCTATTCTTATGTACCCAGGTTTTAGCCTCACTCATGTGCTTTCAGCGTGGCTGCAGACTGCCATGGAAGTGAAAGCAAAACAAAGTGAAAATGGGGTGAGGCTGACGCTGTGTAAAGCTGTCTGACAAACCTCCCGGAGTATTGCAAACATTCCCAGTGCCCAAAGCACACCAGCCTCCATGGAGTCAAATCCACTACAGTATCAGCTGCTCTGAATTCAGCCCCATGTATATAAGAATCACTACAATTCCGTACCAGCACAGCTTTTCAGTCTTGGCTTTGTTGCAATTGTAAGAAGTCTACCTTTAACTTTGCTTTTGGGGCTTCAAAGTGTTGGAAACTTGGTCTTTGAAAGAGTTGATTTTGAAAGCCACTGTAAGAAATTAATGAATCAAAAATAAAAGGGCGACTCAATCCTTTTCCTATTTAATGTTGCAGAAGAGATAGTACCTATGAAAAGTAGGGACTAGAGTTCATTCTTCCTTCTCTGCTCTTTGGATTACTCATGATTCCCTTTTAATGGGGAAATCCTCAGCTGACATTGCTAGTCCCTGCACAGCGCGCAGGGTGACAAGTGAGGCTGGAGCACAGCAGCCATCAGTAATCCTGGATTTCCACTTCTGCAAGTGGAAATTGCTCAGCTGTCTTTTACAACACAAAGGCATCCAAGAAGAAAAAGGTGGGTGCACACAGCTCAGAAGAGAGGAGGCAAAACAGGAATGGTGTTTTTCCACAAACAGAGACTTACTGTTAGCATTCAGAGAGGGCTGCTGGGCTTTGTAAAAGTGCTCTAGCTTCCTTGCCAAGGAGAACGTGTTATCCGTCTTCCATAAAAGTGTACATATCTGTTTCAGCCACTCTCCTCTTCTGGGAGTTTTCCAGATTCCACTGTCTCTGTGTAAATGACTTTGGATAAAAAGAGGTAAGGTTTATTTCATAGTTATTTTGCACTGTTTTGTGTATGTAGTCTTACAGCAATCTGACTGAAGTCTTCCAGTCTTTAGCAGGAGGCGGAAACCTGGCTGAGGCCAAAAATGCAAGAAGAAAACCACTAAATTGACTTATAAAGACAATATGATTTGCTTCATTAGATTTCATTCTTATAGAATAAAGCAAACAGATAGGAGCCAATTCACTTTTGGGGTGTCTCCTGAGACCACCAGACTAAAAGCAATGCTTATTCAGAGCTAGATTTTTGGTATGAAAATATGATGCGGACAAGTTTAACCTCAGCTGTGCATATAAAAATTGTAGAGTGAACAGCCATGAGTGCTACATTTTCCTAAAATAATTAAAACAATTTTAATATTAGCACTGAAATCTCTATTTTCCCTTTTCATTTTTAGGTTTTATTGAAAAGTAGATTCAAAAATGCACAACCTCCTTCAGCAAAGGAGGTTTTGGGGTAGAGGGAGGCTACGCTTACAAACCAAGTCAGTGAAGAGCTTCCTTGGCCCAGACGACAGCACACGAAATACACCTAAATGCAGTCAAAGCCAGTCCTGCCGCTCAGACAAGCTCTGTGTCTTAACCACCCAGTGAGGGCACAGTAGCCATGGCAACACGAAACTTAACACAGGCTACGAAATCTGCCCCCAGACCTTGGTTGAATGCCAGGGCGGTGTTTCACCCACGCTTAAATTCATTCTGCTGCTTCCAGATCCTAAACCAGCTCACACACACCCGCCTTGGCTCTGTGCAGGTTTTTGACTGCCACGTGCACCCATTTCTTACGATTTGCATCCAGATCTCGAAGGGGAAAGAAAGATGTGCAGCTGCTCCTGCGGCGCTCCCTCCACGTGCACAGGGAGCCCTTGCTTCGCAGGATGCCCAGCAGCATCTCACCACCCAGTCGTCACTGCTCCAGCACAGCAGGTATAAAGGAGGATGCTTCTGGGGCAGTCGGCAAGCACACAAATTTCTTCATGAGCTGCAAGTGGCCTGTACAGTCCGTGTCATGTTTTCTTTTTTCTAATAATTGTGTCACGGATGTAGTGGAGCCACTTGCTGAAGGACTAAATAAAATGTGAAACGTATTTGGAGTTGAATAGAAGAAGCTTTTTGTGAGGGAGTGGCTCACTCTCTTTCTTCAATGGCCGGCATCTGAGGAGGACTCTCCGTTTGTCCACCTTTGATCCCAATCTGTGCGTTCCGGACTCCAGATTGGGAATCCAGTTCCCGTCCATCACTGAGTACAGTCTGGGACTTCCCCAGTGTCTGCAAGTGATGCGATCGTCATCTTGGAAGCTCGAGATGGGTCATATATATCGTATATATGTCATTATTTCATTATTAATATGATTATCTTTTCTTTTTATTATTTTATTATTAATATTTCATTAAAGTAGTTGAGTTTCTTTAGAAGTCGTAAGTCTCTCTTGCTATCTTTCTCTCTTTTCCCTCCCTCCTTCATGGAAAGGGAGAGAGGTTAAAGAGGACATCTGTTGTTCGGTGTAGTGGCCAGCCCAGGCCAAACCATGATAGTGGTGCAAGAGCGGAATCTGCTGGGCATTGCAGAAAGGCAGGGGTGCCTTTCTCCTTGTCTCCTCTAAGGTGGTGCTGGGGCTGCACGATGCGGCCCCTTGAAGCTGTGGCGTTGGAGCTCATCCAGGGAATCCAAGCAGGAAAACTAAATTGGCACCTGCAAAGACAGTCAGAAAGTGCCAATGAAACCACAGAGGTCAGAAGAGGCGTGACTTTGTCCCCCATGTTTTGGGAAGTCCAACAAAAAAGGGGTAGTTCCTGACAAAGGAGAGAGAACCCATACTAGCAGTGACTATGGTCATGCTTTGGTCCTTTCTCAGTGCCTGTGATACCCTGGCGGCACGACAAATTGACAGAGATGCAGTGCCCCTTTGCCAGGCAGTAGGGCTGGGCAGGGAGCCTCCAAGGAGCTATGATGTGGTGGTCCTTCCTAAAACCTGAGCACCAACATCCCTCACTGTCTCTTGCTAGAAACCTAGGTTTGAAGGCAAAACACACTTCTTTGGTTTGATTGTTTCATTCTTCCTTCAATTATCTCAGGTGAGATGGCAGCTTTTTAAGGAGTGCCAGTATCTCGGTGTCTACATCTTCTTGGCACAACTCCTCACTGTGTCTTTGGGATTCAGACAACACCAGCCAGTGCAAACAGAGCATCAAGAAACGTGAAATGAAAACTGCCAAGGCTGGGCTGGTATGTTCCTCCTAATGTACACGTTCTCCCAAGGGTGGGTGCTTGCTGCCTCCCTGGGGCCATCTCCGTGCACCCCGGAAATATTTCTGCTACTCAGACCAAAATGTTCAGAGCTTTGAAAGATGGACAGCAGAGTCTGTTACACACACCTGAGCTCCTTGTTCTTCTTTCCTGCTTGGATGGCCTCAGTTCTCCATCCCTGGGAGCTCTCTTTCCAACTTTCTCTTCTTCCTCTCAGGTTGCCCGTCTCTTCCCTCTTCACAGGTTGGTTTTCTCTTTCTGCTTTTTTGTGAAGAGCCTGGCAACCTTTCCATTCAAGCATCTTGTTAGACATGTAAAGACATGATAAACTTAAACAAATTCTACTCTTAGCCAAAGCTGGCTCATTGTACCTTTTCTCCTGGGATGAGCTCTGGTGTTTGCCTTCTGGAGTGACTGAAGGCACCTGCAATGGAAATGTGGCTGTTAACAGGTGGCAAGGACCTACCTGCCCGATTGCTCCCTCAGCTCTGAAAGGCAGATCCCTTGGATGGGTTTCCTCAGCTCAGCTGAGCCACTTCTGTTGGGATCACCACACAAAGAGCAATGGCCAACCTGCATCAGCCTTCCCCTGCGCTGTTGCAGAGCTGCAGGCTGCTGGGTGACCTTGCTTGTCCCTGCAGCAGCAGTCCCACCTTCTGAGGGGGGAGGCTTCTGTTCTCATGCTGTTTGTGGCTCTGACATACCTCTGCTGTTTCCGCTTCCACCTGAGGTGCTGGCAATTCTTCACCAGATGTCCCGGGAAGGTCAGCCACCTCCTCCTCCTCAAAGAGCTCCCCGTGGTTCTCAATAAGGAGCTCCACCAGCTGGGTCACCTGCAGACAGCAAACCATTGGTTTCCCCCTAGGTGGCTCAAAATGGGTCAAGCAGCCTCTCCCACTCCACACCCTTGCTTCTGCGCAGAAAGCTGCAGCTCTGCACAGGGCTGCTCTTCCCGGCAGCTCTTCTCGTCCACCAGTGTTTGCTGAAGAGAGGAGGCAGCCAGGTCCCTCTGAGCAGCAAAGCTGGGCTGGGCCCAGAAGGCTGTAGGCAGCTGGTCAACACGGCGTACCTTCTGTGTCACCTGCGCCAGTGCGTCCAGGGGGAGCGTGTGCTCCTCCGGGGGGCTCAGGAGGTTTGGCCCCACGCAGATGGCCAGGTTGTGGGCTGTCATCTTGCTGGTGGCCACGCTTCTGCTGATGTTTTGAAGCACAGACAGTAACTGCTTGAGGAGGAGGAAGTTGGCTTTGGGCAACTTGCTGGTCACCCTGAGGGAACAGGCACAAAACATTGATGAAGTCGATGCTGTGGACACAGGTAGCCCAGGCTGATCTCACCCAAATCCACCCAAGGAAAGGCTCCCTGGCCATGCTTGGTCTGCAGCAGTGGGACTACCTTTGCTGAGGTACGGCCACCTCCCTCCCTCTCTCCCTGGCTTCTGGCAAGAGGCCCTTCATGCAGAAACCTCCCAATGCCTGTGGGAAGCGCTCCAGAAGAGAAATGCTTTTCTGTGCCACTTTCTCCCAAACCCCAGCCCCACAGCAGCCAGAGATGGCTGGTCAGAGAT
>JAHREE010149568.1:0-22043 GCA_033628505.1 Tringa tobata | reverse complement strand
TGAGTATTCATAGTGTTTTTCAAATAATTTGAAAGCGATTTCTTAATGAAGGCTAGAATATCCCTTTTAAACTTCTAAGTGCCGTTGTTTTTCTTTGATCACCTCTATACATTCCATATTCCAGCGCCCTTCTCTCTGCTGCATATTCATGTCCTCAGGATAATTTAAAGGCATACTTGCATGTTTGACAGTGATAAATAAAACTCATCCATCATATAGCAGAACCTCTGGGGAAAATTAAATATCCCCAGTTCCAGCGCCGTTACTGTCTGCATGATTATGAACCTGATCCAAAGCTCATTGAACCGGTGGCAATATTTAATGAGCTGGCAGAGTATTTATTCTTGGATAAAAAGAAATAAAAACCATACAACTTCTTTTTGGCACTTGCAGACAGTGGGATGCTGCAAAACCTTACTGCTCACCGCCCGTCTTGCTAACCAAACATTGTGATTTCTTCCAGGTGCAACCTCGGCACATCTACAGAAGAGTGTGGATGGAGGATCATGTCTGTGCTCTACCTCAGCACGCTGCCCACCTTATTACTGTGGAAGGCGTGAATTTTATTTCCTTGCAGGATATAAACATTACCTTTTTCCATGCCTTTTCAGCAACGTGAAGCCATTACAGTAACTCTCTCCACCTTGTGAAGCTGTGGCTGGAAGGGTGTCTGCCTTGTGGAGACCCGTATGCTCATCCTAGAGGTGCTGCTGCTCCTCAAAAATGTAGATATCAGACTATGTACCACCTGCCCTCCATGTCCCAGAAGTGAGGTGCTGGTACCAGTCCTCGCAGAAGTTCTCTGACGTGGCAAAGCAGCATTAGATCTGATCTGTATCACGGAGGGAGAAGCAATGGAGAAGGAAACCTGCAGCGGGCCCAAACGTGCATGTCAGGTTAGCCAGGATGGGGACAAGGGTTCGCCCTGGCTTTGGTTCTCCCTTGAAGGCTGGTCCATCTGAAATGTGGGGGGATGTAGGAGGGATTCCTGTGCCAGCCTTGGCACAGGCACTGAGCCCTGCCTGGCTGCTCAACCCAAAAACCAGTGGGTTGTTTATGGTCAGGGTTTATTTGGGGAGGAGGGAGACACCAGTTTGGGATAGGGAAGGTTTTATGGGCCTGTTTTCCCAGCCATCAAACCTACCCCAGCAACCAACTGCACCAGCAGAAGAAAGATGAGACAGGGTGGCAGGAAAACACGGGGCAGGATTTGTCTCACCTCCCTTGGGGCTCCTGTGTCACCTCGCCCGTCCTAAGGCAGGTGAAGGGAAGGCTGGGTGACTCTGCACCACTCTCATAAGTGCAAAAAAGAGACAGGACAGCCGGTTTGGACCAGGCAGTTAATTTTGGGATGGTTAGAAGCGGGTGTGATGGCTACACAGCCTTGACGATCATCTCAGGGAAGGTGCTGTGGGGGAAGAAGACCTGGTGGCTGCCTGGCAAAAGCTCGAGGCAGCAGTGAAGGGCTGGAGGAGCTGAGGTGGGATGCAGGGGAGGGCAGAGAGGAGCCACATTTAGCTGTGCGTTGCCGAGCCACCGGCCAGAGGGCAGGTAGCGCCACAACCACGTAAATCATGGCTGATGCTCCTAGGAAATTTACAGCTGACCAGTGAAAAATGAAACGGCCTGACCTTTCGCTTGGGGCTACAATGGTTGTGCCGCCGCTGGCCCCCGCTCCCCTCCGGCCCGCTGGAGAGCCAGTTGCTATAGCTGTGACATTCCCCCTGCAGTTGCCTGAGAAACGTGCCGAAGCCCCTGGGCGACACCTCCCGCTCTCAGCATCCCCCCCTCCGGCACTCGAGATGCTTTATGTGCCGATCCCGGCGTCCGAAGGCGCAGGCGGAGGTTAAGACCTTATCCCGTATTCTGTCCCTACTTAGCAGGATCCCTCTTCAATGCTCTCACCCGGAGCAGGAGATGATCATGTTTAGTGACCTGTCACACTAGTACTTCAGGCTTTTGTTCTGGGAAATTGGCCTTCCTCTTTTCGATGTGAGAGGATTTGGGCTGTGTCATTAGAGCCATCAGCCCGCCAAGGTTAAGGGAGCAAGGAGAGAAAGCTGTTTCTCCGTGAGCAGCGGCGGGTCTTAAATGTCTCACCTCTTTTGAAGCAGAGGTTCCCAGCCCCGTGGCATTAAAGCAGCCCCAGGATGGGAGGCAGCGGGCTCTGCCGCTCAGGCTGGGTGGTGGGTGCCCAGGCAGAAAACGAGCTGCTCCCTAATCTTCATGGGCGTATTGCTAATGGAGAGTTACTGCCTTGCTATCTCCGCGTCTGAAAAAGAAAAAGAAAAAAAAATATCATAGTCGTCTGCCCGCCAGATCTGTAGACTCTGTTCCTCCCTTACTTAGACGTGGCCCTGGGAAACTTTATCTGGAAGGTTGATGGGAGGAGGACATGGGATTTTAGGTCTCCCCTTCTAGAGAGCTTGTTTTAAAGACACCAAGGCCTTTCTTCCTATTCCCAGGAGGAATATTGAAACAGCCCCTGAAAAAATCTTGCTGAGAGAACAGTGGCATCTTGAGGAACCTGGAGATAAGTTTTGTCCCAGCCATCCTGTGCCTGGGAGGGTGCTCGACTCCCCCAGTAAACGTAACGCCTGGAGAGGGGCCTTGCAGTGTGGGAGGGGATCTCCTCTGCTTGCTCAGCGTGGGCGATGGGCAGCTGCCCTTTGTGCGGCTTTGCCTTCTCCTGCCATGGCCTGGACCTCACCAGTGATAAGCACCTCCTTGACACGACCATCTCCTTGGGGTTAGAGCCAGGGTGGTTTGTACCCAGTGGAGTGGTAAGAGGTGAGGGAAGTGGTTGTGCCTCTGCTGTCAGCCTCCTAGGAGCAGTGTGCTTTTCTTAGTGCCACTGTGCCAGCAATTCACCACTGCCCACAGCTGGCTGGGAAAAAATTGGGTGTTTCTGAAATACTTTCTCCCTCCTGGTCCGTTTTGTCCCCTTTCTTTTTACAGCCGGTGGTTGTAGTGTCAGACTGTGAAGGTTTTCGCTGGCTGCCCTGCCAGCTCTGGCTCAGCAGCTCCCCTGGACTTCATCTGGGGAGTCTGTGGATGTGAGCGCTGAGGAGCAGGGATCTGGGTGGCCCGAGTCTAGGGTTGTGGCCAAGGATGCAGAGCAGGGATCGGGCAGGCTTCCCAAGGGTGAACTCTGTAAAAAAGTACATGGAGCTTTGAAGGACAAGACTAAGAGAGGAGCCACCCTGAGGGGCTGTTGCTCATGGGCACGGTTATTGGTCCTTGGCCTCCAATGTCACTGACGTTGCTGTGTACTGATGAAAGAGGTTTTCATCAGTATGTTATGGGTTATCCCTGGGTTATGTCCCCAGGGAAGGAAGCCTGTGGGCCTGGGTAGCAAGCGAGCACGGCTTGGTGGTCTCAGCCTTTTTGGGATGGAGCTGGACTCCGGGCTTTGTGCTGAGAGGATGGCTTTGGATTCCTTGTGCTGGGGGATCAACCTGCCTGAGGGGACCTTTAAAGATTCAAAGTGTCTTCCTGAAGATTCATCCTACATGATGTCGGTTGGAACCTGCATGAGCACTTCTACCAAGATGCTGCTTCTCTCCCTATGAGCTCCATTGAGTCGGCATGAAGCGCTGATGGTTTGGATGTGGGGGTTACCCCATTGATCTCCATTTCGTTGAGTGTGACTCAATGGCTCCCAATCCTTTTTCTCCAACTTCTTCCTGCTGAGGTGCTGTTGGTGCTCTATGCCAACACGACCCAACCCCAAAGAGCAGTTGCTATTCCAGTGACCTACTCCCACATTCGATACCTGTTTGTACCACGTGCCGTGGGGTGTTACAACACTGCTGCTCCGCCAGCCAGTCGCAGGGTATTTTGGTATATGTAGGAAGGCTTATACCCAAATTTCAGGTTCAGACCAAAGGCTGAGCGTGCTTTCCACATAGAGACTGTGGAATGTGCTGGAACAGGAATTTATAGTAATTTGGCTCCACTGCAATAACCCTCCATGGTAAATTTAGGCAACTTGCTTTTCAGCGGAAGAGTGGACTTGCACCCAGGCTGAGGGTGCCTGGCATGCACCAGGGGTGAACACCAGGGAAAGCAGGGCATGCAAAACTGTCAAAAACGAGCAGGATTTCAACATGGAGAGTCTCATCTGAGCCTTGAGCATTGCGTATGCTCTCTCTTGATCTCCAGCCCAGCCAAATTGTGACCGACCCCGGGTAGGCAGAGTTGTTACCCCGGGGACATCATGTCCAGCAAGCAGGTCTTGCTGCTCTTGGCCAGCTCGGTGGCAGACGCACCTGCAGGTGGCTTTGGACAGTGAGCCAGGTCCAGGAAAATCTTCGTAACCCAACGAGCAAAGCAGGTTGAGCACTGGCAGCATCAGCCCCCCGCTGTGCAGCTTTCAGTGGTCCATTTCTGGGAGAAGAAGGAGAGCTGAGAGTGGGGAATGGTGGCCCCACACATCCACCGATGGCTTTGTAAAAGAATTGGGACATGCCTGGACAGTGGAACCCTGGCATGGGAGCCCTGGGAGGAGGGAAGAAGGGAAGTGCAGGCAACATCAGGTGTCACACTGGGGCCTGCAACGTGTGACGCCTCCCTGGGCCAGTGAAAATGGGTAGGTCAGGACAGCAGCTTTTTGTTGCAATCTGATTACAGCCTTTCTGTTCTTGCTGACCCTGTGCTGTGGGTTGTTTTTTTTGTTTTGTTTTGTTGTTTTTTGTGGATTTTTTTTTTCCTTGAAAGAATTAAAAAGTACAGCTTCCATGAATAAATATAACTCTTAGCTCCATCTTATTAACTAAAAGCAATTTAGGTCTAAATACAGTGAATGTTAACAAAAAGCCAAGAATAGAAAATTGTTTAAGTGGCCAAAGAAAGTTTCTCCCATTGTGATGCAAGCCAAGCTATGCCAGCTATATGTAAATGTATGCAGTAGGCTCTGTGCATGTGTCCACTTTGAAGTTGCCATCTGAATTTAATTCTGCCTTTGTGATTAAATCAGGCCATTACGTTTAATCTCACTTAATAGTAAGAAACGCTCTTTGTTGTTTTCTATAGGCAACATATTCTGCCCCTAACATATACAGCTTGGCATTCACACTTTACTATTAATCCCCGATGGCTGATAATTGCTTCATCTCCAAGTTCTCTGTCCAATTCACAAGGGAACTGATTGCAACTATTCTTCCCCTATACATTAATGCACTGTTTTGGTCTTACTTCTTTGGCTCAGTGAACCCTATCAAGCTGTCCACATTTTCTGGGCATGTGGGCGTATTGTAAGTTGTTAAATTAAATTCTGCGCTGACCCCCTAAACAGCAGAATCTATTAGCGCTGCAAGTTAGCTGATTGACAAGTGGGGCTACTTTTCCACTCAAAAACCTGACATAAAAAAAAAACCAGCTTAAATAAGCCTGAATATTTTGTTTCAAGTGAAAGTCTGAGGTCTTCTGCCTGCTGTCTTTCTACTTACAATTTCATTACTGCGGCAGGATTAATTGTATTATTACCGTGGTATTGTTTCATTGATCTTACATATGTCAGTCGGGAAATTTCTTTGGAAAACAGACCAAGTATCTGGAAGATGTCTTTAGTTTGCTTGAATCTAGAAGCCCATGCGGAATTTTTCTCCAAGTCTATTCAATTCAGAGATCTGGGGTTTTTGGGGTTCCTGTTTTCTTTTTTTTTTTCCCTTCCCAGAAGATGACCCTAATTTGTAATTACTGAATTATGCCAAGGAGACTCAGACTGTCATTATTTTGCCAGAAATGTAAAAAAAAATCAAAGCCAATGCAGATTCCTGCAGGGAGACCGATTGAAAGAAACACTCAAACTCCCCAGGAACAAATCCTGGCAGTTTGGGTTTCCTTTCCTTTACCAAAACCCTCCATTTAAACAGATCCCTAGGCTTTTCCATCACAGAAAAAAATAGACTGATATAGTGAAAACCACATATAAACAGGTTCTTACCTATTTCCACTGCTAGCAGTGTTATAATACCTTCCATAGCTGCTGAGCAGGGACTGCGACTACATGTTTTTTGATGAGTGACTGTGACAAGTTATTCGTATTTCAAAGTGTTGCAGTGATATATGGCATTTCTTCACTCTGATTAGTTTTCATTGTGGTGACTGTATTAAAATAGATCTTCTCAAGTTGTCATACAAAGTTTTTGAAGTACTGATCTGGGCCATGTGGACAGTGATAAAATCTGAAATTTAATAGCAAAGACTGATTTTTTTTTTTAAAGCTCACAGCTACAGAAAGGCCGAAATCCATCACGCATCACAGCAGAATTAAACTGCTAATCAACATGGGTTTAGAGGGTATGACTGCAGATTGTCGTTTGTAGTCACAGAATCATAAAAAATTGAGGTGGGAAGGGACCTTGGGAGGTCTGTGATCCAACCTCTTGCTCTAAGCAGGGCTAACTTTGAAGTTATATTGGAGTGCTCAGAGTTTTGCTGGTTTTGGTCCACTGCTTCTTGTCCTTTTGCTGCATGCCTCTGAGATGAGTCTGGCTCCATCTTTTCTGTAGCCTCCAGCTAAGCAGCAGGAGACTGCTATTAGTCCTTCCTCAGGCTTTCCTTCTCCAGCCTAAACAAACCCAGTCCCCTATCCCATAAGGATTAATTTTCTCTCTGGCCGTAGGAAAAGCATCCACAAGCACTGAATGTGGTGGTGTCAGTCACAACAGAGTCAAGCAGCAAAGATATCCAGGTGGCACGCAGCCCTGCCTCTTCCACACCTTACATGGTCACCGTGCCACTGTTGAGACGTCCTCAAATCTCAGTGAGCTCCTTCATTGATGAAGGGAAAATGCTATCACAATGTGGGCAAGGTGAAGCTAATAGTGATGAGTAGAAAAAAAACCATACAGAAAATGTTGCTGCTCCAGTGAAATTTCCCTACGTGCAGTCACAGCTGGAATAGGGGAGCCTCCCTGGCCTCCTCACACGTACCTTTCCTAACCTACATTCAAGGCAGGCTTTTTATGATGGGCTAGCTACAAGATATTTTCCTGACCTAGTAAATGCCACTGGAAGGAAAGAGAAGGCTATTTTTATCATATTAACATTCAGGTCACTTTAAAAACACCCAGACAAACAGAAGTCAGAGGCTATTGCACAAATCCTTCAGGCTTTGAGCGTTATCTAAGGCTGAAAATCTGCTCATGCTCATTTGTAAACTCTCTATAATCAGTTCCTAATGGAAATACTGTAAAAAAAGTCCAAATAAATGCTAGCATAAAAAACCCATGTAGCTCAATATAAGTGTTTTGTAATCTCCTTCCATAAGCCTAAAAATCTTGAGTAGAAGGTAATTTGAGCCTCATCTTTTCATTTCTTTCCATCTTTTCTCTTTGCTTAAAGGCCTTCAGTTCAGAAGCAAATGCTTTATTTGCTTCACATACATTTTTGCCCTTGTTTTTTTGTTTGTTCAACGTGGCTACAGTGACACTGGTGTCAATTGATCAGAGCAAAATCATTGTGATTTATTAGCCACTTCTAGAAAGGACAAAGCCAGTGTGACCCAGAGGGCCGTAAATTTTTGTCCACATCAAGCAGGAACAGAAGAGGGTCTTTTTTTTTTTTATATATATATGTAGATTCAGCTCCAAAAGCTGTGACTTGTATTTCTGCCGTCGTCTCCCAGAATCTCCTATGATTCCTGCAGTTTAGAGCCAGCTACGTACTGTATTTCCACCACCAGGAGCACACATATGCTCTGGAGTTGAATGATTTATTCAGGGTGAACTTTCCCAGTGATTTTCAATAGTCCCCATCCAAATCAGGGTCTCTAAAACGTTGCACAGATGCTTTTTATTTTTGTCCTGTTTCAGCCGCCTCTTGTGCGAGTAGTTATGTGACTCCTGTGAGGCATTTTAATTAATTAATTTACATTGCTAGGTTGCCTCACACTGGCTTCGACAAAAGTCACTTTATTTAGTTTATAGAGTGATTGTGTCCTGCTGCACACTGTCATAGGCAAGGAAATGGCTACGTGGGGGCTGGACATTCTGCTCTTAAAGCAGGAATACGACTCCATGAGAGTAAAGGATTTTGTCCTGGTGATTTCCAAGGGCCACTCTAAGGAAAACTGGTAGGGAATGAGATTAATGCTCTAATTAAAGAAAAGGGAAAGAAATCTGCTAGTTTTGTCTAAGAAGTGATTTGTGTTGCAATGAAGCCTTTGGAACTCCCACAGCCCACAAATGTTGAATGGTGTTTAATAAATCAATAATGTCTTACTAAGTTATCCATCCAGGTAGTTTTCCCTGAACTGTGCCACAACGTTAGACTTCTTTACATTACTTTGGATCAGACAGAGCATCAGAGCTAGCCTGGGGAAATCTGGCTTAAGTTTTGAGTTGTTTTTTCATTTTCCATTAGAAATTACCCAGTTTAAAAGTCAAGAAGAAGCAGTGTGGATGCTAGTGATTTGGGAGACACCCACGGAAAATCCGTGTAGAGGTGTGTTTTAAAAATAACCATAAAAAGTTGCCGCATGTCCTTTCAGTTCTTACCAAATGAAGAGAGCTTACAATGAAGGGTGTACTTAGCAGCAAAATCGGTAGCAATAGAGTCAAAAATAAATGAAAAATTAATCATATTTATCCCCCCCTGTCTTTAAACAAAAGACTAATTTAGGTTTTGAACTGCCCAGCAGCTGCTTTGGATTTGTTCTTAGCATGAAATGGGGGATGGCAAACCCTGGCCCAAGCCATTTCAGATGTCTGCTTTAAGTGCTTCTTCCTACCCACTGCCTCATTTGTATGAATACAGGAAAAAAAAAAAAAATCAACTTTAAAAGGACTTTGAGATGCCTGCGTGTGAAGGATGCAGCAATTTCATCTTGCTGCTATTCTTATTAACAAATGTTTTCATGGTAAAAATCATTGGTAACTCCATTGCAAAAGCGGAGAAGCGAGAACTGTAACAAATAGATGCCTGCAGAAACCTGAGCGGGAGCACGACGGCAAGGAAGAGGCTTATGGTACGTTGGGCTTTAAGAGCTGCCTTTCACTTTACACTCAGAGGCTGTGTCCCCGCAGTCTTTTACTTCTGTTGCAGCAAAAGCCTGTTCACTCCTCTTGCGGTAAAAGCCTCCCCATCAACTCCAAAGACTTTTTATTCCTAGAAGTACTGCAACGTCTGCACAACTCTGAAAGTGCATGGAGCTTTCCGAGTGCCCGGCGATGTCCTGCCCATACCAATGGTGCCGGCAAGCGCGCCCAGGCAGGGGGTGAATGCTTGGCAAGCCTTCCCCTGAAGTTGTTCAAGCTGCCCAACCTGCATCTCGGATCCTGCCACCACCCAAGTCGCACAATAACCATCTGGGCTGGCCCTGGAGTTTCATTCACTGCGTGGGACAAAGTCATCGTCTCTTTTTTTCCTACAAGCTGGCCCTGCCAGTGACAGGGACGCCGCGCGGGTGTATTAGGCTTCCGAGCTGCTCTTGGAGGATGCTTCCTCTCTCTCCAGGACTCCTGGCTGCGTTTAGCCTCACGGATCCCGATGTGAAACGCCAACCTGCTCTCCCTGCCACCATCCCCTGGCGGGTCGCAGCCACGGCACCCCCGTGCTTCCTCTGCCAAGCACGACAGCTGATTATGGGACGCCTGCAAGCTGGTGAAAATAAGGCATTGCACCTTTAGCAGTAAAATATCACTCATGTTTATTATATAATTATTAAATATTCAAGGGTCGAGGCTGCCGAGCCAGTCAGGGACAGGAGGAGGGCACGAATGGTGGTGGAGTTTTTTTTTTTTCTGCTTGTGACTGGGTTCTCCTTGAAGGGCTCGCACCAGCGAAGCGATGCGGAGCCACAACCCCGCGGCGAAAGGCCCAGGCAGCCCCAGGGAGGCAGCCCCGTGCCCGGCGGCACCCCCCNGGCGCCCATTGGCTACGGCGCAGCGGGTGCAGCGCTCGCGGAGCCGGGGGCGCGGGCGGCGAGCTGCGGGGCCGGGAGCGGGAGCGGGAGCGGGCGGAGGGTGCGGGAGCGGGGCCGGGCGGAGGGTGCGTGGGGTGCCGACAAGCAGAGCCCGTGGCTGCTGTCAAGCGCCCGGTGCCCAAGTGCCCGGGGGTGTTATCGCCAAGGTTTTCCAGCGAGAAAAGCACAGGGGCGGGTTTTGAAGGATTCTTCCCCACGCATCAGTCTGGCGGTGGGAAGAAACGGGGAGATCATTCCGTGTCCGGCTCGGGCTCGGGCTCGGAGCGTGCAAAATCCTTCTGAGAAGCGAATGTGTTGCCGGTGGGGCTGAGAAAAGAGCTGCTAATGAGTCCCGAGGTGTGAGAGAGTGTCAAGGGCAGGGGCACCCTTTGTCATCCCTTCCCCGCTTCCAAAAATCCCTCACGCTCTGACAAAAATTGGAGGCTGCTCCCCCAAGAAGCACTTTCTTTCTGTCTTTGTGCCCAGTGGTGGCGTTTTGATGCTGGTTGAAGTGGTGAGGCCCACAAACCGAAGCTTTGCTCCCGGTGCAAGTGGGCAGAGGGAGAGCAGGGAATTGTTTCCGGTGTTCAGAGCTTGGTTTGAAAACAATAACATGCTCCGCTTTCTCCTGGGGGTCCTCACCAAAACCTGCATAGAAATTTAGTCCAGAGGAAAAAACTAATAAGCATCCTGCAGACAGCAGAAAATACAAAGAGACTCTCTCAAAGAAGGTGCCGGTACTGAAGTTCCCAGGGATGCTCTTTTTCTAAACAAACTGTCCATCCCATGGGCCTTGGCATGGGAGAGGACCTTGTAGAGAACCGACTCTTCCCTTTGGGAGTCCCTGGTCAGAGGGAGCAGTATCGGGACCCACGGTGAGGTGGGATCCTTTTCCTCCTTGTACCAAGTGAAGCCAGAGAAGGGGTGAGAACTAAACTTATAGGGCTTTCCTCATCCTCTTTTCCTGTTTCTCTGTTTCGCACCCTGTTCACAAGCACTTCTCTGGTGGCAACACCCTCAGGGTCCCAGGTAGGGGCATGTGCACATGGATTTTGCCTTTGACCCAGGTCCCTGGCTGTGCACACACAATTTTGCCCTCTCCTCCTTCTCCTTCTCCTTCTTTCTCCTTCTCCTTCTCCTTCTCCTTCTCCTTCTCCTTCTCCAAGGAGCACATTCAGGAGCACATATACTGCTCAATATAGTGTACCAGACTCGAAGCTGAAAAATTACTGCTTACTCTTCTGCTCCCTCACAGGGTTTTGAGATATATTTTTTTTTTTCTCCTAGAAGCGTATTTTTCATCCCTGAAAAAAAAAAAAAGTGCATTAAAATCCAACAGGTTTGGGTTATTGTTGTAAGAGTTCAATCCTGGTCGCTACCATCCCTCCCCCTTCTTTGCATTTCCCAGATCCCCAAGAGGAAAAGAAAGAATGAATGAAAGAAAGAAAAACCCTCAAAAAGAAAGCAGGGGTCTCCTCTCAGACTCTCACGCTTGCAGGCTAGCTCCTGGCACGCTTATAGGCATGGCACACAGCCTCTTCTGTCGGCACAGTCTTGGCAAACCTGGGCCAGGGCTGGCCTTACTCATTGTGTTCAAGTCACCTTCTTGATTACAGCAAAAAAAGGCGTTTGTGGTGAGTGACCGAATTGGCCACCCTACTAGACAGAAGGCAGAAGGAGAAAAAATAGGAAAGGAACAGGCAAATTAGTGTTGCGGGGAGAGGGGAGAATGACACCCAGGGGAGGAAGCGATACCGGCTGCCTCCTATTTATAAGTCAGCTCTTGCCTGGCGTTCTCTGGATGCTCATAAAGCTGTGATCCAGCCTGGCTGCCCTGCTCCCTCCCTGGCGGGTCCTACCACCAGGGAGACCTGCCGAGGGGCCCTACTCCTTCTGGGGGAGCCGCTTTGGGCATACAGGCCACTGAAGTGGCTCTGGATCCTCTCTTGCCATGCTGGGACTGCCGCAGGGGCTGTGGCACCTGCACCTCTATGGGTAGTGCACACACACTCTAAATGTAATATACATTTTTATGTATATTACATAAACTTTCTTTTATGCTGCATTAGGGAACAGATGGGAATTCAGCACATCACCAGAAGAGGTGTGTACCTGAGCTGTGGGGTTAGTAAAGAGGGTGAAGTATGTGGCAGCCGTGGCAAATTCTTGGTTTTTCTCTTCTTTTCCTACTAACAACCCATTTTCAAAATGCAGGCAGATGAGCACAGCACCTGTGCGAAGGAGAAATTGAAAGGCATTTCTAACTCAAACACAGTTATTGTTTCTGTTAAAATGCTGCCGCTCAACAAGCAGACTCAAATCTCAGTTGCAAATAATTCTGTTGAGTGAATATTTATATTTTGCTGCAGACATCAGTAGCTTCTTGCAGTGTTTTAGTAAAAAATACACGTGAATAGTAGAAGTACATCACCTTGTAACAGTTGGCTATATTCTGTTAGCACAAAATGCCTTAATACGAAATGTATAGTTACCCACAGTTTTAACTCACTGAAAATAAATGAGGGGAAAAAAAGTTAGTTTGCTTTTTATTTTTTAATTTGTCAAACATCTTGAAATAAGCAATCAAATGCTCACTTTAATGATGTTACATGATAGAAGATGCAGTGAAAAATAATATCTAGCCTTTCACAAAATAAAGCCCTGCCAGCGAGCTGTGAAATCACACACGCTAGTGTATAAAATCCCTTTCAAAGCCTTGGCTTTCCTCACGAGAGTAAGAAATATTCTTGGAGGCTTTCTGGAGTCAGCAGCCGAAGCCAACCGCTATAGAGGGCTTACACCGATACAATCCAAAAGGACAATTTGCTTGGAAGCCTGTGGCTAATTTCGAGCACAATGCCCGATGTCATGGTCAGTTGTGCTGCAGAAAGTTGGCAGCTCGGCTCGGCCTCTCCCTCGGCCCAAAAAGATGCGAGCGTTTCTGGCCGAAGCCGCGCTGCTTATTGGATGTCCCAGACGGCTTCAAACGAGCCCTTTCATAGCGACACACGGCCAAGTGCGGGCAAAGAAACGAGGGGAGAAACAAAGGTGGCTCTGAAGTCATTTCCCCGTGCTGAAGCCAGCCATCCGGTTTCGCTCCTTCCCCATTGAGGGGGCAGAAAGCGGCAGGAAGAGACGGGCTGAAAGGGAACAAACCACCCGAATGGGCTGGCGGGGAGGCAGCCAGGGCCGGGGCCGCGCCGGGCGAAACTCCCATTCTCCCTGCCCAGAAAGGGATGAATGATTAATTATAGGCATCCAAAAAGGTAATAGATGTGGTGGGCCGGCGTCCTGCAGCCAAGTTCCTAGAGCACCTGCGAAAACAGGAGGCGCCGGGAGACAAAGCCGCTCTCCCCCTTTATGGAGAGCACAGAGGGGCACTGTTCCCCCCCTTCACCTGGTCTGCTTTCTGCTGGCACAACCTCCCTGCAGCGCTGCCCGTTTCCATGTTCGCTCGCCGTATGGAGGAAGCCAACACCCCCCCCCCCCCACTCCCCATCCAGAGAAAGGAAACGGGGCGATCCCAGATGCCAAAAAGGGAATGGGGAGCGGGGGGTCGGGGATCCGGCCCACAGACCAGAGGATGCGGATCTCAGATGTCAACTCTTTCCATCTTTGAGCAGCCCGACCGCCGGTGCGCAAGGCCACCGCGCGCATAGGTACTAGAGACGGGATTTTCAGAGTAACCTAAAGAGAATTAGGCACTAGGATCCCACTGCAGTTAAATGGAGACTGGCTCCCTTAGAGGCGTTTGAAAATCCCAGCCTATCCCTATGGATTCAGCAAAGAGCAGAAGAACCTGCTGAACTGAAGCACAAGTTGCAGGTGCTAAGGAGTAGGTGTCTGCTTACTCCTGCCTTAGGATAAAAACATCCTTCTTCGTTTGTCTGTTTGTTTGAAGCTAGCAAGTTTGAAAAATATGATTTAACCACCCTCTGTGGTGGCTCTGTGGGACGATGTTGTGAGTCCTCTCACTGCATTCCGTCTTCCCGCTGTTGCTCCAGCTCTCAGACCCACTCCCTGCTCCCGCCCTCCCCCTGGGACAGAGCTGCACCTTGTTCTTGCCTCAGCAAAATTCGATTTCGCTTAAACTTGGGAGAAGCCATGAACCAGACCTTCACTGCCAGTGAGCACAAGGGCTGACCAACCCCACCCCAGCTCTGGGCCGGTGTGGACTGAATGCCTGGGGGAGGGGGAAGCCGAAACCCCACTTTCTGTGCTGCTTGCCTTGCGGTCCCTACCTGCCCTGCACTGCTGGCCGCACCGGGATTCCTGGCACTTCAGGCAAAACAATCTTTTCAGCCATAAGTCTTGACTGTGTTTTTTCCTGCAGGAATCGCAGAGGGGAAGATGTGCCAGAGAGGGATGCCCAAACAGGTGACTTTGGAGCCAGATCTGCAGCACTGCCCAGGCATCGCTACACCAGTGGTCAGAGGTGTAAGTGGCTTAGGTGGCCACGGTGGAGAGCAAGACACTCATGTGGGACATAAAGACTTGTCTACAATGGGAAGTCGGTGCAGTGTTAGGAATTCACGTGGCAGGTCAGTATGTGATAACTACAGTGCTGCACGTTGCGACTCTGATTTGGTGTGAGCTTCCTGGTAGAGACAGCGCCCTCAAGCCAGCATAATGAAGAACCTTAGGTCCTCAAGGCACCTATTGTTAAATAGGATTTAGCTACCTAAGTTGCTTAGGTTTTGCATGCTGCATGGAACAATGCCCAAATTGCCCTATACATCTGTCTCATATGTGGTTATTCGGTGGTGTGGGGAAGCAAACACCCTTTGAGTATCCCGCTGGAGGAATAACGAGGAGAAGCAAGGCAGGCATCACAGCCTTTGTCTTGGAAAACAGTCAATAAAATGGTTCCTGTGTCCGTTGGGTGAGGAAGGTTTGGCAGAAGAGGAAGAGTAAACACACCAAATAGCGGGAATGACCAGTCTCATGTGGCTGCAAATGACTCTGTAGTAGTTTCCTTTTTATAATTTCCCTCCCTCTCTTTCCGTTAGCCAACCTGTTACTGCTTGCGGAGATGCAGTGGCCTCACAGCACGGCAAAGGTACACCAGAGATGCTGGTGTGATGGAAAAGTTGCTTGTCCCTCCTTGCCTGGACGAACCTGCCTTCCCCAAAGGCATACAGCCAAAAAAATCCTTTGGAGAAAGCAATTGGAGGCACCAGCCAGGCGATAAGCCTGACACTTCTTTGCAAGTAAAGCCACGCAAAACAGATCTCACTCACAAATACCTTCAAATCACCGTCTCAAAAAACGAGATAAAATTTACTCTGAGTTTTTAACGACTGCCTTGAGTGGGGTGCAGAGCAAGTGCATATAGGTGCAGGGAGAGGAGGCACACACACACACACCCTGCGGTGGCACCAGCAGGAAGCTCAGCCCCTACTTCAGGCTCTCCCCCTGGGCTGGCGGTGGGGTGAGGGCCACTGAGAGGCACTCGTGTGGGCCCCGACAGCGTGGCAGGACGGCGCCGAGCCCTCCGCCGCAGAGCACCAGGGCTCAGCCACGACAGATGTTGTATGCTAATGCTGGGGAGAGAGTCACCCGGGGCAGACACGGCCACCCGGAGAAGCTTCTTGGTGGCACGGCGTGGAAGACCCATCCTTGTCCTCGCCTGCCTGAGCAGCAGCCCGGCCGCGGCCTTCTCCTTGGCCGCCGGCGGGTCCCCTCTCGCAGGAGGCAGGCGGGGGCTCGCCGAAGCCGGCGGGCTGCTCTCCCCGCTCGCTTTTTTTTCCAGATGGTTGACGCGCACCGGGAACAATAGCCGGGACAGCATGGCAGGCCGCACCGCCGAAACCTCCCCCTGCATACAGAACAGCGCGGGGACCATAATTAGCGGCCCTGCTCATGGCAGGCTGGGACCGTTCCCATAAAGATGAATTCCCTCCCTGTTGCTCTTGTGGGGGGGGGACACACACAGACGTTCAGCCAAGGGTGGGCCGGAGGGTCCCGGGACGGGAGGCGGTGGGGATTAGCTCGCGGCCTGGCCCGCCTCGCACCAGCCTTTGTGAGGATAAACAGAACAGTTTTGTTTCCTTAAAGAGCAAACCTGGAAGAAGCATGTTCTGGCCTCTCCATAGAGGTGTCTGGAGTATTAGGCATTCTGGATGCGCGTGTGTGTGCGTGTGAGCAGAGAACAAAAAATACAAATAAAAAGCCTCTAACTTTTCTTCTGCTGCCTTTGCACGCTGGCACACGCGGAACCCCAGAGCAGCTACTTGCTTGCGCTGTTTCTGATCTAGTCTTTTCAGCTACTCCTAATTTGAAAGTCCTGAAATGTCATTAAAATTATCAGTGTCAAAACTTTCTCTTGGCTCCTTGCACACACAGCTTCCCAGAGCTACCTGATCCACAGCATCTTCTTCACCGCACGTGGCCCACAGCCGTGCCCAGAGAGCAGAGGCAGGCAAGGAGTGTAAGGGCTAATTTTCACCAGTAACCTTGAAGCGGGGACATTGGCTGGTCCCTGCCTTTGCCGGGGTGTTGAGCAGCACCCCAGCTTCTTGAGGTGACTGCTGAAAATTCGTGCTCGAGAAGGAGGAGAAAAGCTTTTGGCTGGGATGAGGACACCAGGTAATTCCTCGCCCTCGTCCTTGTGGTTGCACCACTGACGAGAGGCAGAAGTAAAGTCCCAGTGACAAAACCCACCCACCATTCAGGCACAGGAGTGGTGTCTGTCCCGAGGCAGAAGTGTCCATGGTTTCTGTGAAATATGGGTCCACACCCCAGGCTTTACGGAGCTCCTCTGGACTTTGAGGATTCTACTTGCCCTACTTTGGAAAGATCATATGCGTGTGCATGTGTGTGTGTGTGTGTGTGTGTAGATCTGTGCTTCACAAAAGACATTCAAAGCGCTGTAGATTTTCTCCTCTTTAAAATAATACAGAAGTATTCTTTTAATGACAAAACTAGAAGTCCTCCCACCAACTCGGTTGAACAGCATCCACCTTGGAAAGCGTTTGTCAAATGTGGTACTTCCAGGACTGTCACTGCTAGCAGGGTTTTCTCCCTCTTTCATGGCCCAGCACCACTGGGATGACAAAAACACAAGCTGCTGCCAGCAGCCAGGCTGGAAACTCTCCCTTAGCCGGCCCGTGGCAGCTCTTGCGTGGCTCGGCTGTGACCGTGGGGTGTACAGAGACACCCAGCTGCTGTGGGGAACTTGCTCCCCCCCTGCAAGCAAAAGGCCAGGCAGATGCTGGGCTAATAGCGTGCACTGCAACAGCACAGAGAAATCTCTGAGAAAAATGCACACCTTGGGTTTGTTTCTACCTGCTCCAAGCTGCTGTATCCACACTATGAGCCTCTGCTGCAGGCAGGTCATTAATTCCCATCAATTATCCCACCCAATTTCCTCATCCCATGCACCTTGCGTGATGCTGGGAAGGTTGGGGGGGGGCGGGGCAGCTGGTATCTCTCCGCACCCACCTCCCAGTTGGTAGGTTTTTGTCCTGGTCTGATGTGAAGGTATGGCCGGACAGGCTTGTCACGATCTGCTTTCAGATAAAGCACTCAACATACGGTGCCACAGAAAATGTAGGGCTGGATTTTTGCAGGCTCATAGCCAAATTGGTTGGGCCACCTGGGCATTTTGGCGTGGTTGTTCTGCCTCTGTGGACTACACAGTAAAGGCAAAGACTATTTTTCCTGAAGTATTTAATGGTATCTGAAGATGCCCAGGTGTTCAGACAGTATATGGGGAAACACCGTCCTCTCCATTCTCTGTCCTCCTACGCTGTCTCTAAAACCTCCATCAGTATCTCCTGATACTGATGATCCCGAGTCAGAGATCCTGAACTAACTGCTCTGACTCACTGCCAGACATTCTCAACTTCTTAAATCCCTTAATTTTGCCAAAGTTATGCTTTGGCTTTTCTGATGGAGGAAAACATAGGTAAGAGGTGGGGGCCGAGCACATGTAAAAGGCAATGCCAGCTCATCGGTGGTCCTCAGGCTGGGGTTTGGAAACCCGAACACATGTCCATTCCACTGCAGGTCCATGAGCTGAAAGGATGAGGCAGCGCAGTGGCCTCTCTGCAGCTACTGCTCACCCGAGGTTCCACCAGCGGGCTTTTTCTTTTTGATTTTTGGGTCACCTTCAACCAGCCTCCCGCCCTGTATAACGTTAAGCGTCGCTGGAGCCGGGAAGGAGAAAGCGAGTGACGGCAGCGCCTGAGAAACCCCGATTCACGTCTGCAAAGCGATTGTGCTGCTCTTGGCAGTTGCAGGTGACAACCCTAACGAGCGCCCAGGAGCAGATGAGAAGTTTATGGGCTGTTAATAAACTGTAACCAATCGGTGAATGCCGGCGGGTTGTGTTCAAGCTGTTTGGGGCCACAGGTCCTTGGGAGAGCTTGCACTTGCTCTGCCTTTATTTCAACGTAGCAGAAACATGAAAGCATGTGGCAGACTCTTGATGTTTGTTACAGTGAATAGACATATGTCCCTCACACTAGCATGTAGAATATCTAATTAAGTAACACAATGATAGCTTATACCCAGGGGCAGTCGCAAACAAGACGCTGTCACACTCTTAAGAACACAAACAAAATGAAAATTGCCTCTTTATACATTATAATGAATATGTTTTCAATACATTAAAAGTTCATTTACTAACAGACTCTATCAGACCGGGTGGATTTCTGCTAATATAATTTCATTTTTTTCAGAAGGATTGGTTTGTAGAGTTAGGATTAGGGACAGGTTTGTTAATGAAGCTCCTGAGCATTTTTTCCCCAAAAGACCTGAAAGAAGAAATGAAATCTTAATCGTGTGTTTATTGTGTTGTCTCAAGCAAATCCCGCTCTTCAGAGCCCCACCTCAGGAGAGGCTTCTCCCTTCTGCAGGACACATATGCCGTGGATTTGTGTCTCCCTTTCTCCTGTCTTTTCTCTTGCACGTTTACAGGCAAGAGGCAGTCACCCTGAAGCTGGATGGCTTCAGGTGTTATCTCCCACTTCTGGGTTGGGGATACCAGATGCCAAGGTCTGTATGGGAGGATGGTACTCGAGTAGCACCCGGGGGTAAGTCCTGACCTGGGTACAGCTTTTCCTGTGAGCATCCCAGATGCATGATGCTTCCTCCCTCCCTGCCCCATGGCTACAAAACACTTCAGGTGGTGTAAAAGCCGCCTGGGACATTGCAGCCCCTTCCACTTCCTACCGGAGAGCTCCCTTCCCATTAAGGCATTTTGGCACTTTTACTGCGTGGGAATAATTAAATTGTGCAACACCTGTGTGGGCAAAGTCTGCAGGTGGGCAGGGCTGTGGCGATTTTGGGGCGATTCCCTCAGACCTCCCCTAGGCCTTGGTTTGGCAGCTCGTGGCCATTCCTGGAACACTCGTGACGTGTGACAGACATGCTTTGGGAAAGCCTATCACTTCCATCTCTACCTTCAGATTAACCAAGGGGCCAAGAAAAAAAAGAGTCAATCCCTGGGAGGCTTCTTCCTTTCTTCAACCCGGCTCTGGCTAAATCTTCCCTGAAAACGATGAGCAAGCTGGGGGGGCTGCTGCTGGGGTGTGTTGCCCAGCCGTGTATTGGAGCTGCCCGCTGTGTGGTCCCCAGGTCACCCCAGGCTGTCTCTCCAGTGCACACAACTGCCTAGCGTGGAGCACATTGCCCTGTAGTATACCTGGGATATTTTATAGGAGGCAGGGGATTCCCTGAGTCATCTTTAGGCACTTGAAGAGGGGCTGGCTTCCAGATGATGCCTGCTTAAAGCTCACGCCTGCAAGCTCGACTTCAGGTGGCTTGAACTGGCCATCCTGGAAAGTCAGGAGCAGGCAGGCAGGGTCCCAAGGGATTAAATCCCTCCTCACAGCACCTCTGCCCTGGTGCCTGGCAGAGACAAAGCCCCCGTGGAAAAACTAGTCCCAAAAACATACCCTGGTGAGCACAGGGGAAGGGTCTGCAGTTATGCAGCTTCCCCTCTGACATCTCCTATCTCGAGAGTCCTTCAATATTTTTTTATTTCTCGCTGCAGTTCATTCCACACACACAACGTTTTTGCCCACCATGGCTGGTGTTCTGACTAGGAAAACGTATTCTCCCATCCCTTCTGGGGCACTGTCTCCAGGCAAGGCTCCCTCACTCCTCTCTTTGTGTGTCTTCTGCGCTGGGTGCATCCTGCCTCTCACAGCACCGCAGAGAGCCGGCAGCCTGCCCTCTTTCCACTGTCACGGAGAAGCTGGGGCTGGCGAGGGAAAAGGCTGGCTTCTGCCCAGCTCTTGGGATCACCGGGCTTTCCCGGCTGTGGGTGGGGGGAGAGGTTCCTGCAGTCCCGGTGCCCTCAGCTGCCCGCACTGCCTGTCGTGGAGGAAATCTTTCCGTGTGGCTTGAGCAGCACTGAATTATTTCTGCCGGTGAAAAGAAGCAGAGGGTGTGGAGAGAGAAACTTGGTGGGCTCTTCAGCGCGGCCCCCAGATGAAGGCCGGAGCACTGGAGGGGGGATGGCTGAACTCACACCCACACGGTGGGTTCTCTCTCCTGCGGAGCATGCTGTTGGCTTTTGCTGCCTGGGCTCTGCTCTTTGGAAGGAGCCTGTAGCCTTCCTACCCCTGCGGTACGTACGTCTCCAGACTCCTTTCCCTTAGGCACAGCAAGCCAAACCCTACTTAACTCCCTCAGGAGAAACAAAACAAGCTCCCCCTCCCTTCCAAAAATCTGCTAATTTCCTAGTCAAAAGGATTTTTCTTATAAAAGTGACTAGCACGGTGACTGCTTTTGTGAAGAAAAAAAAAAAAAAAAAAGACGGAAAAAAGCACAAAAAAAGAACTGTGTGTTTTTTTCTTTTTTTAAGCAGACAAAGACGTGTATAAATGTGCGTCTTATACATATATGTATATGTCTTTCTGAAAATAGCATTTAACAAATGCCTTCTGCATCTGCAGAATCCTCCAACAATCCTGACACTGTGATCAATCTGTAGGCTGGTGATGTTTGCTGACAGTGATTGATTGATTTTTCCTGCTAATAGGATCAACATTGGGAATATATTAAACTAAAAGGCACACTTCTGACTTGCAGGAAACACCCCGTGTATTGGGCCTGATCCAATTGTATTGGTTTTGGCAGCGGGATGCAATGATTGATGACAGGCAGGGAGTGGAGGGCTGCTCAGAAGAGGAGCCTGATTCCCTCAGCGCTCTCTCCATGTGCATGACACTGGTTTCCTGCTGGGACAGGGACAGGCATAAGAAGGGACAATGGAGCAGGGTGGCCCATCCAGATAACCTCTTCTAATGCATATGGTGAGATCTGACCTGCCAGTTCAAGAAGAGGAGGCAAAAAGCTGATGGGAAATTAATTCTCAGGAGTTTGTCAAGACATCTCCAACAAGTGAAGATAAATGGCAGAACAAAACTTCTAAAGCTAATCCCAAGAATGGGGATTAATGAAAAAGGGAAACACTCTTTTGCATTTACATCCATCTTTTAGGGTAAAAGGCTTGGGGTAAGCGCTGCGCTTTTGGAGGATCTCGACCCTGAGCCGTTTGCAACTCCTGAGAGGTTTGAGCACCCCCGGAGCTATTCAGGCCGTGTGTGTGGCGAACAGGCTGAGCAGCCACCTCTTGCTTTCTTGTTCTCAAGCGGATGGACCAGGAGCTTGCAAAAAACTTTCAGGTCCAGCTGTGTTGCCACTGAAAGCAATGCAAAACCTCTCTCGCTTTCTGAAGCACCATCCAAGGAGTAAGGGCGGTGAGATGGGAGCTTGTTTGGACTTTCAAAGGCTGAGCCAGCAAGTACTTCATGCCCTCTTGCAGAGGTGGAGCTCGTACGGTCTCATGGCCCCGTTGCCATCATTATAATTACTGCCTGCTTTTACAAATTTTAGTAAAAATATTTAAATATTATTAAATGCCCATAGTGGAAAATTCAGTTTCGCTGACCCTGTGATCGCCCAGATGGCTGGCTCATTTTTAACCTGCAGCCACCTGGGCTGGAAGTTTGGAAAAGGCCGGCTCTCGTGGCTGGAGCCAGGCTTTTGGCAAACCTTCCTTCCCATCTCAACATCTGTGTGGGCAACCAGGTTTTCAGAAGCACAGGGCAGGGTTGTGGGTGCTGAGCATTTGTGGAGATGCTGGTAACTCTTCTGAAAATCTGGCCCTCAGCTGTGC